>JAUYWH010000002.1:709993-729726 GCA_034779795.1 Ctenopoma multispine
GGAAGAAACCTCCAGCAGAACCAGGCTCATGGTGGGCGGCCATCTGCCTCGACCGGTTGGGGTTAGTGGACAGAGGAAAGAGAAAAGAACAACAGGTAACTCTTGTTTGATGTATTGTGAAGCTTGTCTAACTCCTTTAGATATCATCAGTGCTATCAGTGGAAATTATTAATCACTTAGGCACTAGGAGGCTGGGCTCTTGTAGCGTGTCAGTTTAGATAGAGAGAGGGGTATCTAATGCACTCTCCATAAAACAGATGAACTACTGGTTATTTAATCTGTACATAGCTACATGCATACTTTACTACAAAGTACAGAGAACACAGCATATAAACGCCTGCTGCTTCAGTTTACGCTATTAAATTTGTGAGTAGAAATGAAATGAAACAACTGCCTGCCTCAGTTTTTTTGAGATTCGATACAGTATCACAAAACCTAATATTACCCAACTCAAGTGCATCAGTATTTCCTAACACCCCTAACATGAACATGCTGATGTAGAAACATGAATAATGTCAGCAAAGTGATTGAAACTACACTATAAATGTGGCAGTCAAATGACAGATGCTCTGTCACTGAAACAGTGGAGATGTGCAGAGCTGTGGTGCACCTGGAACACACCGCACAGTCATGTGCTGCTCTAGTACTTCTAAGTAAATTTTATGTGGTTTTGAGAGTGGTGGTGTTTATGGTGGCTTCTGAGAGTTCTCCACTCCATTGTACCAACCCACCAGGGAAACACATTCAGTGGAAACACATTTTGTAGTCTGATTCATGGATGTTCACCAAATGCACTGTTTGCCTTAAATGTTAGGGTAATAGCAGTTACAGCAAAGTTACAAAACATATTACTGTATCTGACAACACTGGATGTGGAACTGGATCCTCATGATACAGTACAGTACTTTGGTTGTTGCTTCAACCAGCAATAAATTAAAATAAAGTGTGGCAAACACAATTTGAAAACATGAAGTGTTAATAGGAAAACACAGAAATAATTATCTGTCATCAGGCTAAGAAGCTATTTTACTGCCATTAATATGTATGTTATGTAAATATTGTATGATCTAAGTTGTAGTACACTCAAATGATGAAATCTCTTCCCAGCTACAGCACTATATAAAATAAATAGAGTGCAATGTCTGTCTGATATATTCATCTTATAATTATGACCCAAGTGTAAAACAGAGTATTTCATTGTTGTAGCCCTCCACATTTGCAGCATTAAGCTGCAGAATCGTCACATTGCACATTGTTAGAATGAGTGCAAGAGATTGCACAACTAGAAGTAAGGAACTGCTGGTTCTGAAACACAGCAATATTCTGGACATGACCATCAAGCTGGGCAGGTTGGCCAGCACCTGAACAAGGAAATGTGCAGTAAGACTGGTGCCAATTGACTTTGTGTTAAGAATAAATCTGTCCTCAGGACCTTTTTAAAAATGCAGTTACAATAATTGTTATGTTATAGATTATGTAGTAAGTAATAATTTTAGTTGGCATGTCATTTTACAAATACCCATGGTTCTTCTGTTTAGGGTATAGATTTTCAGCTGCTCAACAGATCAGGGCCTTTTTGTCATATTTTCTGCTTGATAACGCACCACATGTATTCAGTGGGTGACAGGTCTGCACTGAAGGCAGGTTAAGTTTAACCCTAAGACTCTTTGACTATGGAGTCATGCTGTTGTAGTATGTGCAGAATGTGGTTTCTACTGTCATACACGTTGCCTAAAATCTGTATTGTTCAGCATTAATGGTGGGCATTATGCCAGTAATGGTCGATTCTTTAACGCTTTTTATTTTATTTTGTGCTTTGTGACAACCTTTTTTGTACAGACATTTTACAGTGATTCTTTGAATCTCTTAATCAGATTATGAACTGTAGATGATGCGTAACTTCTCCAGTTGTTGGCATCAAATTCTAAATGATTATATATCTTTTCAAATAGCAATACCATTCCATGGTTTTAGCACCTCATGTGCTATCATTGTGCTATTTGCAAAAAGGTAACCTTTAAATCCTGGCCCTATCAGCCTGTCCAGTGTTTTTTCTGCTGCTTGTTGTTATTGGCAGATGGCCGCCCACCATGAGCCTGGTTCTGCTGGAGGTTTCTTTCGTTAAAGGGAGTTTTTCCTCTCCACTGTTGCTAAAGTGGGATCTGCATAATTCTATATATAGTTATATTCTGTGAGGTCTTAAACCTTAAACACTGTAAAGTGCCTTAAGATGATGTGTGTTGTGATTTGGTGCTATATAAATAAACTGAATTGAATGGAATGATGAAAATCATTTTCTGTTTTTATTCACATTTTACATAATGTCCCAACTTATTTGGAAATGGAAAGAATCTGAAAAGTGATAGCAAACAGTGATTCTATTTTCCTGGTCAAACAGAGGAAACTTTGTAATGTTTCATCTTTTTCCAATATCTGACCTTTTTACTCATGCATTTTTAATACATTATTTGAAAAATGCATATACAGTAAAAACAGGAGGATAGAAATGTACCTGCAGAGACAGGAGCCACTGCTCTTCTGTTCCCACACTTTTATTGATTTACACTGGCTTCTGCAATAAAAGGCTGAAACCAAGTCACAGTGATCATTTATCTCAGTCCTATTTGTCAGAATAAAATCATTCTTGCTACCGGCGCTGTTGAGCAGGAGAGTCAACAAGTCTGTGTGTTGACTGACTGACAGATGTGCTCCACATGTGGAAATAATCCTCTAGAAATACTTGAAAAGGAGGTTGGACCCCATCAAACTAGCTAATCCCAGTTTCCGTCCATCAGACACGGGATGGCTGTTTTGGTGTTATAATGAACTTCCCCTGTTGTGGAGAAGCACTGCGGCACTGCCAGCCTGTCAGTCATTCGCCCAGCGGTTCTCACAGATTGACAAAGACAAAGGTGTTGGGCTACTTTTGTTCTGCCAGGAAATAAAGCTGGGTAGCTCAGCTTGTGAAAGTTTGTCAGACTATTTTTCACACCTCATTGCTCAGTAATTTATTTGAGTTTGGTGTGTTTTGCCTGAAGGGGCTCAGCTGTTTAGAGAGAGTATTAACCATGGATGTTACAGTACCAGCATTGCACCGACTACAGCAAACCTGCCAAAGCTCTTGCATTATAGTTCTGTGGTTTTTGGTCTTATTTTGAACCAGATGCTTATTATACGGTTCAATATAACAGACACGAAGAGCTGTTACTAAATCATTCAAGTACCTTATCTGTTGATAGAACTCTCACTCACACTAACCAGCATATAGGCTGGTTGAAGTAGAACTGAATTCAAGGAGGTCCTCTTACTAGCATTGTTTGCAGAACTTTAAACCACATCACACAGTCATTAGCACCAGATGAAATTTACACAGTTGTTCTGGAGATTTCCCAAGTGTGCAACATTTAGTAACATTCAATATTCATTTGTGCTGGATGTTAAGACCAGGACAGACGTTGCTTATTAAGTCACATAGGAAGCATCTTGCTGGGATTCCCTTACATGGCTGCTGGATTGTCAGAACATTATTTTCACGCAGTTAACTAGCCTGGTTACTTACAGAGAAATCAGGTCATGCAGGTTATCAAGGAATACATTTACATATGTGCACTGTAATAACTTGATTTCTGTAAATCTAAATGATTAGTAATCAGATTTATGCTCTGTGCTAGTAGCATAACTCACAGTTTGTAGCCACATAACGATAGCAGATGCTGCATCCTTTTTTAATGTTGCTGTGTCTGTGTCAGGGCCAACTGACAGGCAGATAGAATAGGCTTGGAAATCTACATATTTAGACTTCTGAAGACTAATCTGCAGACCTCCCACTCCTCCCAAAGGTTCAGGAAGCCGCATATTGTTAGCAGCTCCCTAATGCCAACAAATCATACACAATACCCTGGATACTGGATCCCATGTCTTCTTGTCATAAGTGGTCTTAACATTTGTAAAATTATTCCCTGAAATGAGTGGAGGAAATGACTGTGTTTGTAAACTTAGTTGGACGTATTTTGAAGGGTGTAAGAGGGTGTAACATACCTTGTAAGGAGCTCTCCCTTTATTCAGCCCATTCAGCCACTAACCTAACCCACCACTGCATGGACAAGAAACGCATGGTTCCACTCCAACCATTCTCATTCCATACTGGTTACATAAAACAGCAGAGATATCACCACAAGACATTGGCTTCATTCTGTTGCCTGCTTATCTGTTGTCTTCTAGGAACACCCAGCTTCATGAGAAATAAGACATAAAGCCAAGCACAGCTCTCAGGTTTCTGTACCGCTTTTATAACTTACTAAACTATTACATATAAAGTATACATTGACTTTTACTTTCTTCTTTCAGCAGTACATACAGCCTGTACAGTGAAAGATGTAACATCTTTCACTTTCACTTGACAGATTCTGCATGTTGTCTGCAGTTTTCATCATCAATCACGTGTTGTGTTCACGTCTGCTTCTAGGGTTTTATGTCTGTCATTTGTAGCAAGTGGCAAGTGCTACAAATGTAAGAGATGCTACAAACATATTTTACCAAGGTTACTGTTCTGTCTATTGTAATTGTGGGTGTTAGTTACAGAACAACCACATTACTGGGTTTTCAGTTGGTTGCTCATGTTTGTTGAAGTCCATAAACCCAACACTTTGCTTTCATTAGTTTCTGTTATTCCTAATAAATACATTCTTCAGTGTACTAGTAGTAATGTTAAATGCCATGTTTGCTGTAGTTATATGGTGACATAGGTTTAAAAACTTTTGCAAGTGCAAGTTATTGCAAGTCTAGTTTGGTTTTATTCCATATTGTCCGAGGACAATAGTGTGTTATCTGCCTAGGTTTGTCAGCAGTGTTCACCTGTCCTGGTGATCACAAGTATATATAAGGAACTGATCAGCAGCAGTAATTATGTGTTGGCAGAGAGTGCACTCACAATTTTTTATCCTCATTACCCTCATTCGATCGTTATTACATGAATGCTCTTCTTGATGCAACCCTCCTGTGTTTGTACCAGCCTTGTGCAATCTTAGTGGCTGAAGTTTTGTGGATATTTTAGGGCTTAGCTGTCTTGTCCAGCAACACAACAGGTTGTAATCTGGCCAGGTTTTGAACAGTCAACCCTAGAGTTAAGGGTTCTACTCCTGCCTCCAGTAGTCTGATTTATTTCACATGTTCCTGCTGGTATATAGGCAGCTCCTCAGATGCACTGCTTTTTTCCAGATTGTCACATCTGTTACCACCCTGCCACCCAACTCTCAAGCCTGCTATTTTCTGAGTGTTCTCCTAGTCAATTTGGACCTGCCTGTCTACCTGATCCGATTATCTGGTTTCTGTCTGTTGGCTTTGTAAATGTGTTCTGATCTATTTGGCAATATTTTGCCTCCAGACCCTGGCATGCTTTTTGGCTTTGTTCTCTGTGCCCTGTGAATTGAATTAATTTGGATTCTACTCTTGACTCTGGACTAATAACATCTCAGATTTGACCCTGGCTCAGTGAATCTCTGCTTTCTGTGTGAACTTCATGTGCTTGTGCAGTAGTCTGCAGTTTTCTCCCTCTGAGTTTGTTTTTCTAGTGATGGTGTTCACTCTCTTGTGTGCCTGTTCTGCCACTACCAACCCCACTTTCTGCTCTCTGTCTCATTCCTGAACCTCACAAGACTCCAACAGTAAGAACCTCACTATATTTCATGAAGCATTGTCTCTTCTTGTGTTTAGTGCAAGCCAGCACCACCTATTTGTCAGGAGGTCTGAGACTCCACATCCTCTACTGTTCCTGCTGCCCCAGCCCTATTGCTTGTTTCAGTCCACCTACCTTAGAGCATATTTAAACATTGTAAACCTATCATGTGATGCCTAGTCTTTTCCTGGGTGCAAAATAAAACCTCAGCCATTACACAAACTTCACAATAAACAGTATGTTACAGTTTTTAGTCTATCTCAGAAGCCAGATAAAGGCTTGTTGCTGCAATCTTTTTACCAGTACATGTTTGTGGTGATTAGGGTGACTTGTTCTGCATGAATATGCAGTGTTGAACACTATAATAATTCTTAAAGCCCTTTCCATGCAGCAGTTGAGTCATTGCTATATCTTTATTTCTTAGGCCATACTAAATAAAACTCTCACTTTATCTTTGTAATTTGACATCATGGAACATTTCTGTCAGTCATAATCACAGGACACATATGTTATGTTTCCTGATGTACAGAGAAGAAAGACAGCTTTCATGCTTTCTGCTCCAACCACCTTCAATAACTTGCAGAAGCAAATCAAACGGAACATGTTTAATGTACTTTATGCTGTAATTCTTGGCCAGAAGGGAAGCCCCAGTTTCGGCACCAAAGACGGTGGTTGTGACAAAAGCTAGCCAGTTTAACTTTCTTCTTTCAACAATGGCTTTAAAAGCTGAGGGGGATACTGTGGCTTCTTCATGGTTTCCCCTCGTCCTGGGATGAAGTTGGACATATTTGTGCTTCTGTTCAAACTACAGTTGAATATGTGTACATGGGCACACACTGAATATATGTCAGGCAGAGCCAATCACTGCATAGAAAAAAAAATGTGGCAGCAGTAGCATTAAAATTGTTGGCTAAATGATGCATAGCACTGACAGCTTTCCAAGCAGTTACATTGATATTAAAGTGCTATGGAACAATGCAGAAACAATAAAGACATAAGAAGACACACATACATACACGACGCTAGTAAATGCAGAAAAATAACATCGCAGATGTTTCCTCCCCCACCTAACACTTTACTCAGCACTTTTCCTTTTTCATTGAGTTTTAACGAGCTGCTGCATGGAGGTAAATGCCAGCTCCCACCTGCACCCTCTGATTTCAGCTATTCCAAAGACATAACAATAATAGCTTGGCTATTTAGAAGTGGCTTGCTACAATCTCATCCCATAATAGAAGAAGGGGTAGGAATGAAGATAGATCTGCCCCGGCAGAGAAGTCAGGGGCTGTTATCCGGGAGAGCTTAACTAAAGAGTTCCAGTTAGCCAGAGGCAAATTCCAGTAACTTCAGAATACATTAATTTATCATGACTAAAGCGTTTTACTGTGACATTGCATGAAAAAGAGTCGAGGTAGGCAGGATGTCTCTCTTCCAAAAAAAATACATCAACGTATTGACGTATGACTGAGCTTGGACGCTGTTCTATTAATGAAAGGGCATTATTTCCACATAATGCCTAATGCTATCTAGGATTTATTTTTCTCAACTGCTCAAATGGCTCCCTGGGTGCTGAGCACACCCAGATAATGCCAGGGAGGACACAGAAAACCAATAATTCTAGCTGGGCCATGGAGCTCAATTGGATTTACTGTCAAGTTCCTTCATCAGTTTAATAAAGTCCCTCTCTCCATCCTTCCATTCCAAATCCTTGGGGTCTCTGTATGTACAAGACCACTGGCATTAGTCATTAGGGTAACCAAAGGAACTGTCTGTACTGTTACTGCTTTTAATTAGATGTCATTAAAGTCTTTTATTGCTGAAATCTGAACTGTCTCATGGTAAGTGTAGTCATTGTATGAATGAGGGAGTATAATGTAAATGTGCACAAGGGTGTACTCAGTTCTGTTGTATTGTAAGTGCACATTCCTAGATATGTTGACATATACTACAGCATATACACACTTTGATAGATTCACTGAAATAATATAAACAGACAGTATAAAGAAAGATTCTTCTTAAAGAGTAGACATCGTGCTGACATTTCAAGCACTCTTGGAAGCAACATCAACTAAAAGCATAAAAAAAACTGAAGACAGTTTACCCAAACTTTGAATTTTACCCTCAGCACGTCAAACAAGCAAACCAGATGATCTGAGCAGTGATCTGTCTCAAGCTGTCTCAGAAGCCCTGAGGCTCTTCACTGCTTTATACACAAGCAAAGGATTTTTATTCAAAAAGTAGCAAAAACACAACCCTCGAAGTATGCGTCAAACCTGACACTTCAGGTTCAGTTCAGCAGGGTGCCGAACTCTCTCCTATGTGCTAGTCTTTGGTGGCAGGTAATGTTGCCAATGCTTGTATACTACAATGAACATGAGATGAAAAGCCAACTGATTCAGCAGTCCTGTTTTTTTTTCCACATTAAATATCATTCTTCAGATAGATGGGGACTGTTATGTTGTTTTGGTAACTTGTTAGTAATCCCACGGTAAGTCAACTGTGGCTTGTACTAACTGCCAGTACAAATTCAATGAATTCAATGAAAAGTGCATTGTCTCTTCCTTTAGGGAAAAAAAAGGACATGAGGAATGTGACTTTTCCAGTGTGGTCTGAAACGTTTCACATATAAAGTTTTTCACATGTAAAGTTACACATTTGGGATAGTAAAACAAGAAGTAAACATTTGTTGTGATTGTGCATGTAAACCAAATGTTTTACATTAAGAAATAATAAATGTGTCATGTGTGATGAAAGGCGAGATAAGAAATTATAATTTCTCATGTGAAATTTTCTTTCATGTGTGGTAAGTTACATGACATTTTTGTAAGGGTTTAATGCTGTCAGAACTCTGGCTGCAGCAAATTTCAACATGAACTTCAGATCCTCCCTTTGGATCCTCATATATTGTATCTCTAGACTCTTCTCTAGACCTCAGTCTTGCATAGACTGCTTCTCCCTTGTAGACCTTGCTGAGCTAATTTCAACAATAAACCATCTACATGTCTCCTAGACCCAACCTAACTGGACTGACCGATTATGTTTTACTTTCAATCAGCATTGTCCATATTAAATCAGATCAATCTCTCTTTACTAACAGGTTATGTACCACAGGCAATTACTGTGACCACCTCTGCAAGGATTTACCCGTATTAACCTTTCAATTTATTCATGTTAAAGATGAGCACACCAAAGTTTTGGTGTCCCACAGGGTTCTGTTCTTAAAGAGCATCCAGTTAATCCAAAGTGCTCTAACCAGAGTTCTGACTGGAATTAGCAAGACAGATCATATTTGTCCTACATTAGGTTGTCTCCATTGTCTTCCTGTAAAATCTAGAATCTAATTTAAAATCATTCATCACACATATTAAGCACTAAATGATCAGGCTCCATCATATCTTAAATACCTCATAGTATCATATCCCAGCAGAGCACTTTGCTGCCAGAGTGCTGGTCTACTTTTCCAAATTAATAGAACCTTTAGCTTTCAATTCAATTCAATGCATCTTTATTTATATAGGGCCAAATCATAACAAAGGTCATCTCAAGGCATTTAACATCGCAAGGTTTAGGAGCTTGCAAAATATAAGAGTATATATACAGAACTATGTAGAAAACCCAACAGTCCCACTTGAGCAAGCACTAGATGACAGTGGACAGGAAAAACTCCTTTTACCGTAAGAAACCTCCAGCAGAACCATGCTCAGAGGGGGTGGTCAACTGCTTCGACCGACTGGGGTGAGTGGAAAGAGGAGAGAGAAAACAACAACAGGCAACAGAGATCACAACAACAACAAGGAGCAGCAGACGAGGTACTGGTGCAGGTTGGTAGGACCAGCGGCTACATATGTAAATATCTACTATAGTGGAATTTTTTTCCAATTAATATAGAGTCAAATATAGTAAACTGAAACATAGTTATAGTTCATTTAAGAGCCTCATTCTTGGTCTCTATCATCCAAACTGGAAAAGTGTTGTCCTTCTGGTTCTTACTTTGAGTTTTTAACTGAATTCTCAGACTTACTATCTAATTTTGTTCTTAGTATAGATAAAATGATTATAGTGGGTGACTTTAAGATTCATTTGGATGTGTAAATAAACCCACTCACAGTTTTAATCACACCCTCGATCTTGTTCTGGTTTATGGAGCAGAAATTGATCATTTAATAGTTTTTCCACATAACCCTCTGCTGTCTGACCATTTTTTAATAATGTTTAGGTCTGGGGTTGATAATTAAGCTGGAGTTGTAGATTGCTGCGACTCCTCCTCCTCGGCCTGTGCTTCTAGGGATATGATAATTAGTATGACTTGGGGGGGTCAAGTCATTCAGACTGACATATTCATCCTGCTACAGCCAGGTTTCAGTGAGACTAAATAAATCTATCTGATGGTCACTTATCGAGTCATTTACTAAGGATTTAGACAACAGAGATCTGATATTTAATATTCCACATTTAATTGTTCTGTTTTTATTCTGTTCAGTAAGAGGAGTAGTTTTTATTTTTATGAAGTTTTTATTTTTATGAAGTATTAAGTATTTGGATGCGGAGTCCAACATCATTTTAGCATAATTACACACCGATGCAATGTTGATTTTAGTGACCTCCGACTGGCGTAGGCGGGTGTCATTATCTCCTGCGTGGAATACAATCTTACTGTACTTACGTCTATCTTTAGACAGGAGTTTCAAATATGAATCGATGTCGCCCACTCTGGCCCCCGGAATACACTTCGTCATGGTCGCTGGAGTCTCTAGCTTCACGTTTCTGACTATGGACCTCCCAATTAATCAGAGTGGGTTTTTCAGCAGGTGTGTCGCAGAGCGGAGAAAACTTATTGGACACGTGAACAGGTTGGTGGTGAACCTTTCGCGATTTCTTCTGACTATGCCTCCTACGGACCTTCACCCAGTCGGCCTGGTTTCCCAGCCGGCTGCTCAAGAACTGCCGGGGGCAGCAAAGACAGGCTAAGATAACAGAAGCTAAGCTAGTTGGCTCCACTCCAGCTACAAATACCTGGCTAGCTGGGTTATTTTCCATGGTGCGGAACCAAGTTTCCAATTCAGTCATCCTTGCCTGTAAGGCTGCAAATAACTGACAATTATTTAGACCTGTAATTTCAGCAAACGCCTTGAGAACATCAGTATAATTTGCTCTAAGCCAATATATGGTGGTGAGATTCACTGTTGCCAAACATTTACCCATTTGTGACCCATGCTGTGACATATACCATGTCCTAGATGTTGTAGATGAGAATTTTAAAGATAAAATATAGGTTGAATCACTTTTTTGTTGTTGCACAAGGTCAAAAATATAAAAACCTGCTGTGAAGAGCCTCCTACACAAGGCTAAAAATCTTATCACTGAGGAGGAGGATGGAGAAGGAGGTGTAGCAGGTCCAATGTATACAAACAATAGATTTATGAAAATCCCTGCCTGACTCACAGTAAGACCAGGATGGACACAGCTAACTCAAGCCCAATCTAGCGGGACTTGCATGTCCAGACTGCTGTTACATGTAGCCTGCAAGTCAGAGGGGAGAACCCACTAAAACGGGGGTCGGCAAACTTCAGCATTAAAAGAGCCATTTGGATCTGTTTCCCACCATATAAAATCCATCAGAAATAGAGAAAACGCTGCATTACACTAACAGGATGTTGTAGACAAAGTTGTAGACACCACTACAGAGCTATTTCTTTTAACATCTGATAGCTGCTTTGGTGACTGTATGCTGTAAGTGTCATAACAGGCTGTAATAATTAACAAATTTTACACATTATTTCTGAATAAGACAAAATGTACATGTATACAAAATGTAGCAGGTTCAGTATAAAGTGTGAGCTAAAACACACAGCAACAAGAACACAGCTGCTGTGAACACAGGCTTTGTGTTACGTAACCTGAATATCGCCGAAAAAAGCCTAATCTCCACTGTCAGAAAAAGGTGGATTCTTTTATTATCAGGCAAATGGTGAAAGAGTTACAGTGATTTAAAAACGTGGAAGAGACTTTTCGGCACCGACAGGTAAAGGGTAAATAACAAAATAATTTAAATTAGTTAAGTTGCAATTTTTACACATTTTTCCAAAGCCAACGAGCGGGAGCTGCAGCAGATGGATTAAAGAGCCGCATGCGGCTCCAGAGCCGCGAGTTGCCGACCCCTGCACTAAGAGGAGAACTGATGCCCTTAGGTTCCACAACCCAATTGAACACTGTTGGTTTAGTGATCACAAAATGCACACAGGCCCGAAAAGCCTTTTTGCTACACAGAATCATTACAAGATAAGCAGCTACAAACAGTAAATTTATTTTACTGAGCTCAAAACCCTACAACATAATGATATTTTTATTCAGAATTTGTACTAATTGATTAGGCCCTACTAAGCCAAAAAAATCAATAAAATAAAAAAATCAAACCTAGGTGAAACCCTGATAAGTGTCTGCTTAATACTAAGTACACTAGAAATTCAGGGAGAGAGAGGAAACACTTGGTGTAACCACAGAAGACAGATGTTGTTATGATAGGATGAAATATTTTCTGAGCAGTTAATCAATAGCCTGGCTCTCTAATTAATGAAGGAAAATGAATTGGATGTTTGTGTTTAGGTTTCCTGGAGGTCATCACCAACAGTCACAGGCAGGTCTGACAGCTATTAACAGTGTGTACACAATATTATAATAGTTTTTAAACAAATTTCTTTTTGATAAAACACCAGTGTATTATAAAATAATAATCAATATAATCAAGAGATCAATAGAAATATACACATTTCAAGTTTATACTTTGCCTTTGTATCAAGCAGGAAAAGCCTGTAAATACACATAATAGTGTAGATGCATAATGTAAGGTGTCATTTTCATTATACCGTGGATGTTACTCTCTCACTAAGTCTTTGATGCTCTGAGTTGCACTTTGGATTTTCAGCGCAATCAAGGAATTGATGCTCGCAGTCCCCAGAGTTTTGAAATTCAGATCAAGCATTAAATTCTTTAAAAGCTTGCGTGTCACATAATCTAGCTGGCATACTGTCTGACACTATTATTGGTTTAGTGTAGTTTGCCGGTAAGACACATAAATCTAATGCATCCTGCCTTATTAAACTACACAAAGTGTGGCATATCTGGTTTCTATTTCTGTCTGTTTTATCTTGTTAATCAATTGCAATGATCAATAGCAGGCAGAACATTGTGTTTCCAAGGAGACCATATATTAGAGTAATCAACGTGGAAGAGAAGCAGGCAGAGAAATGAGAGAAGGCCGCCTCTCCTTAATGTTAATGAATTAGGTGAGTTGCTTGTAACACATCACAGTGTAATTAAATGATACGGACCGAGCATCGACAAGCACAGGGCATATTAGATGTGCTACTTAATGTGACCAGGCAAATCCAAGTGCCGTATTGATCAGCCGCCTAATGCTCTCAGGCTTAGCCCACCCCTCGACCTCCATTTCATTTTCCAGTCATTACAGTCGGTCGACAGGATTTAGTGCAGCTGCAGGCAACACAGTGTTACATCCAGACAGAGAAAAAGGAAAAAAATTGAAGGGAAAAAATCAGAGGTATATTATCACCTTTTTCCCTCACTTTCCAAGTTCAAATAAATGACAATTGCTAATGGCTAAATGCTAAATATACCTGTCTACTGTTAGCAGGAGAGCATTTTATCCTGGCCCCATCCCTTAATGTTGGAATTCAAAAGCAGCCATGCCAGCAGACATTTCGGAGCCCAGGTACATACATATCGATAACTCTATGATTTGGAATGGTGAAGGGGCACCAGATGAAAGGTTTAGGGGTTGAAGGTGAGTAGGAAAGAGACAAGAAAGGAAAGGTATTGATTAGCACTCCTATTCAGAAAGTTCAACTACACTGACTTCTTGACCCTGCATTAAACAATATGACAAGTGTAGATCGATGAGGGTCATGGAGGAGAAGGGGAGGTGTTAGTAAGAAAATAGAGCTCTGTGTGTGTGTGTGTGTGTGTGTGTGAGTGGAGCTGGGTGGTGGTGGGGTGTTAAGGTGTTTGTTCACAAGTGAGTAGTAATGGGACTTACAGCTTTTTGTCTGTGCTTGGTCAATTGGTGTCTTGTGGCTCTGTTATTCTCCAAGAAAGGAATGACTCTTAACTAAACCTCAGATCCCTTTGTTCCTATCAAAGGGCCGGTCAAATGATCCAGATCGTTTGTGAACGTGACATCACCGCAAGTGGGTGCATGGAGTCCTAAGAGTAACTGAGCTGTACACAAAGCATAAATTATGCTAGTCTTTCTCTGTCCACTTTCTTTTGTGTTAATCAGTAAACGTTAGCATCTTGACATACTAATATAATTTGGCAAAAAAAAAAAAAAATAGGTCTGCCATCACACTACTGTTGCCACTATAGACCTGCTGTACTAACATGCTGATGTAGTGTAGCGTGTCTACGTCGAAAGCCACGTTTCTAAGATCCATGTTTTCCTGCATTTACAGATGACCGTCTATTGGGCTTGGAGAACCTCCAAAGGCTGGGTAATCTTTACTCTTTGTTGGTGCTCATGCTACACTTAGTCTTATGTGTGTAAATATATATTATTTGATAGGAGTGGTCGGTAGTGACATAAAATTTACCTGTACTGTAACTCAACTTGCACCCCTTGTCCAAGGTTCTGCTTTTGTTTCTGAAAACTGAGTTCCTGGATATACATTTCACTACAACTCAGGAGGTAATACTAAGTCAAATTCCAGGTTCCCAAGGCAGGAGGGATTGGTCCACTTGGGATTTATCACACAAAAGTGCCCACCATTAACTTCTGTTTGGGCAACATAGATATTAAAAATGAAGAACAATGGTCGCTGCACTGTGGAGAAATGATGACGCCCAGACTGTCATTAGTATCTGGTGAGTTGAGAACCATCCAGAGAGAACCCAGCTGTGGAACTGATTCACTGCCTGAACTGCAACAACTTATAAGACTTTCTCTGTGTATATGTGATCTGACATGGTTGCGTTCCCACTGCCTTCAACAAAAATAGGGTAACTAACTGCAGCTGTTGTAATGTCTATGTACTACTGTGAGCAGTGCTACACAGAGTCTGCAGCGTCTGTTCTTGGCCAGTTAGTCAGTGCATCAGGCATTTGGTCAAAATTTTGCAACAGAAGCCTGCAATGTATTAGTAAGGCCTTTTAGACACTTAAGTGCAGTCTGTCTGTGCACATGACACCATGCTTTGTTCTTAAATCTCTATTATGTAAATTTCTGTATGTGCTCTTACAATTTGTATTTGATGGAGGAAAAATGTGAAATCTGGCCATACACTTTACTTTAGTATAATTATATCACTAATGAGTTGTCATATTCTTCTTGATCTACCAACAAAGTAATGGTTGTCAGGAATGAACGAAAAAAGGTGAAACATTGCTCAACAATGTCTTTGGTTTAACCCTTGGAGAAAACTCCTTTGAAGTTGTTTAAAGCAACTTTTAAAATAAACAATGTGAAACATTGCCCCACTGGTGTCTCCTCTTACTTATCTAATTCTGCAACGATCAAGCAGGTTGAGAGATGCTGTTATATAAAATAACAGGAGTGCTTTTCTTCCTCCAAGAGCATGATTATTAATGAGGCTCATTCAGGCAAGTACATGCATGAATGTTCAAGTGTCTCTTCCTAGGCTGGAAATTAAACCTTTAAGGCAAATTATCCAATTTTTACATATTAATGATGACTTGTGATGAGAGAAATTGCCGTTGACAACCTAAAATCTCCATTCTGGTCCTGTTAAATGAGAAATCGGGTGGTAAAACAGGTCAACTTTTCAGAAACAAAGAAGAAAAAAAAAAGTTCAACTACTTCATGAATATTATTTTCATTCATCCTCAGAAATCACCCCACTTAAATGAACAGTCTATGAAAATGTAGATCAAGCAGTTAAGGTCAAAGAGGCATCTTACCCTTGATACAATTATTAGATAAAATCATGTTTTGTTTAGCATGAATGTTCAGTGCTGCCCAGAAAGCACTGCTTTATTTGCTTGTAACTTAGAGAGTTAAGCGGTGGGTGTCACTCATTGCTGTGTTGCTGTTGTAGAATACATGGATCTGAAGGGTCTTAGAATTGGCTGTGCGTTTCTCAGAAAAAGTCCCAGGAAGTCCAGTTTTGCAATAATAGATTTTACCTGCCAAAAGTACATTTTGGCAAGTGTGTGGGGAAGTCATGAGTTGTCATGGATTAAAACATATTCTCACAATGACTGAAGAAATGTCTAATACTATATCACACTATTACTATTACATTTCCCACTATGTAGGACAAGCTGCTTTCAGTAACATATAAAATAATAATTTAAAGATATTTTTTAAATCTCTAAGCAAAAATTCCAGATTTTGCAGCAGCAGTACTATGCCTTCATGTTTGAGGTGAATGGACAAAACCATTTGTTTTAGTTCTGCAAAGTGGCACCATCAGGTGCGCTGATTTAACTACAATACTGTGAAGAAGTATTTTATCCCTTCCTAAATTTTCAAAAAACTTTTTTGCATATTTGTCACACTTAAATGATTCAGATCATCAAACAAATGTTAGTATTACACACATAAACTGAGTAAATACAAAATGCAGTTTTTTAATGATGATTTCATCTATTAAGGAAAAAAAAGCTGTTCAAAGCTGTATTTGAACATTGTATTAGCAGTTACTTTTACTTTTCTTTACTTTAGTTCATTTGGTTCATTCATAGTTCATTTGACGCTTTTATCCAAAGCGATTTACAAGGAGACACAAGCAATTACAGTAACTTCTGTAACAGCATGAGTTACTTCCAACTAAGAGCCCTGATAAGATAAAACTTGTCAAGAAGAAAAAAACATGCTAAGGCGTTGTTAAGCGCTTAGATTAAGTGCTAGATTAAGTGCTAGATCAAGTGCTAGATAAGTTTTTTTGTGTTTTTTTGTGTGTGTGTGTGTCAGTGTGTGTGTATGTGTGAGTGAGAGAATCATTTGAAATACTTTTTAAACAAGTGAGTTTTCAAATTTTTCTTAAAGTGCATTTCTGTAGATAATGTATAACTATCAGAGAATGACTACATGAAAAAAATATGATTCTAGGCCAAGTTCTGAAATGTCTTTTTTTAATTATGTATTATATAATTTTTGGATGTTTATTTATATTGGACATTAGAAATAATAATATGCATGAAGTGTAAGTTAAGCTGAATAATACTGTAAATATTGTATCTATTTCATATGTCTTCACTTTTAAGTGATTTTTGACTCTGAGGAGTCTTTTGTCCTGCTGAAAGTCCATGTCTATTACAGACCATGGCATTGTCAAAATGCCACCAGCAATGTTGAGTTAAATTACTGAGGAGCATTGTGATTATTTTCATTTCCCACCACCCCCAGTGATGTTAATCCTGTCTGAATGGGGCTTAAGATACATTAGAATAAATTAGCAAAAGACATTAGCTGTTAAAATGCTAAACTCTTCTTACAGCGTCTTCTAACTGTATTTCCATTCTACTCACTCTGAATGTTTGGTGTGTTCACACTGAAAAAGAAGCCATAGTATAATCAAAAAAGTAAATTAAAGCTAAAGAATAATCCTGACACTCAGCTTATAAAAACAAACAAAGCTTAATATTGTGTTTCTAATGCAACCACCCTGTTTGTCTGTGAACTATTGGAAGACACCAATCGAGGACCTTGACGCTGTGACTCTACAATCAACTACTATGAACATCCATCTCAGCTGTCATACAGTGGTGGCCATTTGATTGCATCCTGTTACATCATTTACAAAGACAAAATAATTAGATCATTACATGAAAATGCTGCAGAATAGTAGCTGTGTAATGACTTGTCTCCATTCAAAGTGTGGTCAGACCTCTCTAGAGACCTCTTACACTAAAGGCAAGCTTTATAAAAGGCATACAATTAAAATTACAATGAAATACATTCAAATGAGATTTTTCTTATGTAAATGGAAACACTGCAGCTGACTCCCTCTGCCGGAAACAAAGATCGAATCCAATATTCAGGCCAATTATCCTCCTATTGTTTTTAACACACGAACATTTCCCAAAGCAGTGACAACAGAAGAGAGGTAAGCAATATCTCAACAATCCCTCCATGTGTTCTGGGTTCAGTTTTTAGCAGTCATTCTATCAGACTGGAGGCTGTGAAAGAGGTCATGTCAACCAAATTTTACATACAGTACAGTATGGACAAGACCAGGGAAAACGGAGGAAAGACAAAGACAGCTGAACAGAATAAACACCCAAATTAAAATGGGGGAAATGCTGTAACTCGCCTCATTTGAAAAAGAGAGACTGGATTATGTTCTGATGCAATGTATTATTATTATTATTATTATTTGACTATTGCGGCAGCTCTGCTTATTTTCCTATTTTTTTATTCTCTTTATTTCTTAATTTAATTCCTAGTAAGTTAAATGTGACACATTGCACTGCCGTTTACAGACCCGACATCCCTAGCGAGCTGAGGAGGAAGAGACGGGGGTGTCGAGCCGGGAGGGAACGTCGTCGCCCGAGAAGGAGGCGATACAGACCATCTCTCCCTTCCATCACCATGGGCAATGTGGATCTCTGCCCAACAAGATGGACGAGCTAATGGCGCTACCTCTGTACCAGACTGAATTCTGGCAGTGTTGCATAATGATGCTAATGGAGACGGTAAGAAGAAAGGAGTGGGACTGGCAGTGTTTGTGAACGAAAGATAGTGTAATCTTGGGCACATCACTTTGAAAGAACAACTCTGCAGCAGAGACTGGTGACTTTAAACATGCATCACTGGAGTCCACACTGCCCACTTTGACCCAGTATGTGACTTACTGTATGCCAACACGAAAGAGGCATACAGGTTATCACCTCTCCCTCCCCTGGAAAGATCAGATCACAACCTGGTGCACCTTGTCCCTGTGTATGAGCCCTTAGTGCGCAGGGAGCCAGCAGTCACCCGCACAGTGCAGAGATGGTCGGAGGAGAGCGAGGAGGCTCTAAAGGACTGTTTAGTTGAGTCTACTGTGTGGGAAGTTCTGTGTGACGACCATGGGGAGGACATCAACAGCCTTGTGACCTGCATTACGGACTACATTAATTTCTGTGTGGATAACACCATACCCACAAGGACTGTGCGGTGCTTTTAAAACAACAAACTCTGGATTACCCCAGAAATCAAGTTCTCATATTTCAGCCATCCAGGTTAGGAGGGAACTGAGGAGGATAAAAGCCAGGAAGGCAGCGGGTCTAGATGGCATCAGCTTAAGGGTTGTCAAGTCCTGCGCGGATCAACTGTGTGGGGTGATGGAGCTCATCTTCAACCTGAGCCTGAAGCTGGGGAGGGTACCATAGCTCTTGAAAACCTCTTTTGTGGTACCTGTGCCGAAGACTTCACACCCAAAGAACTTCAACAGCTACAGTCCGGTGGCTCTGACATCCCATCTGATGAAGACCCTGGAGTGGCTGGTCCTTGCGCAGTGTCGGCAGCTCTTCACTGGATCCACTTCAGTTTGCCTACCAGCCTGGCGTTGGAGTGGATGATGCCATAATCCACCTCCTACATTGTTCCCTCTCTCACCTGGAGACTGCTGGGCGCACTGTGAGAATCATGTTCTTTGATTTCTCCAGTGCCTTCAACACCATCCTACCCACAATCCTGAGGGACAAGCTGGAGTACACAGGAGTGGACCATCACCTCATCACATGGATCCTGGACTACCTCCCTAACCGACCACAGTATGTGAGAACTCAAGGCTGTGTGTCGGACAGGGTCGTCTGCAGTACGGGGGCCCTGCAGGAAACGGCTCTGGCACCGTTCCTCTTCACCATCTACACTGCAGACTTCTCCTACAACTCCACTAACTGCTTCCTGCAGAAGTTCAATTCAATTCAACTTTATTTATATAGCGCCAATTAACAACATAAGTCATCTCAGGGCACTTTACAGTGTAAAGTTTAAGACCTTACACATTATATAATATATACAAAATAATGTAGAAAACCCAACAGTCCCACTTGAGCAGCACGTAAGGCAACAGTGGAGAGGAAAAACTCCCTTTAACGG
>JAUYWH010000002.1:729826-745093 GCA_034779795.1 Ctenopoma multispine
TGGGACATCCTATCAGTAATGAATTACAGTAGTCCAGTCTAGAAGTAACAAATGCATGAACTAATTTCTCAGCATCATTTTTAGACAGGATGCTCCTAAGTTCTCTGCAATAGTCGGCCTCATCACTGATGGGTCTCTGGTGTCTCTCATTCTCCATTGGATTTGAAAATCCCAATAAGGAAATAAACCTTGAGAGAATCAATCTGATCCATATCTATCCACATCTCTCAATAATAACAGTCCAGAACTTTTTCAAGATGCTCTCTGCAACGAGACTGTATTTGCTGCACAGGATTAACAACCCCTGTGTTGGTCCTTGTTGCATCTTTATCCCATAAGCAGGAACGTGGAGTCACTTTTTACTTAGGCAAGCAGACAATTTAATTTAAGTTAACCTTCTCTATTATTCAACATTCACATTGTCCACCTACAAGCTACAGATGGACTGGCTCTGGAGCCGTCAGTGTACGGGCCAGCTGCTGGCTGAGACTCTTTTTCATCAAAGTTAGACTCTAAATTGACCACGACACGAGACTCATTTTCAGAATGTTTCTTATCTTCTAAAGTGGACATTCCCTCCCTGTCATCCAAAATCTGTTCTGTGGCCTCTCGAACAGAGAATGTGTTTGCCGTGCCTCTTCCCTTACAGATCAATAGTGATAAGGAGCCTCACATGCAACCCTGTTTCTCTGGGTTGCATGTGTTTCTGCACAATTATTATTATTTATTTATTATAATTTTTAATAATTTGAGATAAACTAGTTTCTGTGCTTGTGAATGTGAAATATTCATATGTGCAAATATTCATGAATGTCCAGGGATGCGTGTATTTTGGGGGTCTTCACAGGCCAGTCAGTGTCTGGCTGAAACAATACTTAGTAGATTCTTTCTAAAAGTGAGTCTCACAGAGTTGAACATCAAATAAGGATTACGGGTTAATAAACACAATGTCTCTAAAGTGACTGTTACAGTTCTCTCTATTAAAACTAATCTCTATTACAGTTTTGTTTGATAGAAACATAGTTTTTACCAGGGTTAGTGTTGCAGAAATATTGTGCAGGCATTTTGTCTCTGAACTTTTGCACTTCTGTTGTCGTCTTTGTCAGAGAACTTAAGCTCATTCTGATGCTGAGCTCCTTGTAAGTCTCACATCTGAAAGAAGCATAAATATAACACACAATGGAAACAAGAAGAGAAGCTGCAAAATTGGATAATAGCAGGCAGAAGATGAGAGCGGAAGAATGGGGCGAGTCAGGGAAGGAGACGAGTAAAAGGAATACTAGGAGATGTTAGAGAAAACAGCGTGCTGGATATTTGTAAGTATGTTTTTGAAAGGGAGAGGAAGAAGATGGTTGGCAGAAAGAGTGAGAGGCAAAGATTTAGAAAAGCAGTGAATTAAAAAAGGCTCTGTTTGACTTGGCAGAACATGTTTTGGTGTAGTGGAGCACAAATGAGAGGAGATAGAGAGGGGATGAGGAGTAGTAGGCAGAGAATGGAGGGATAGAGGGACAGGCCTTTATATCAATGTGAGGGTCAGAGACTGTAACAAGCAAAGGTGTATGAGACAGGAGGGATGGGGTTCTCTTGTTGAGAACCGGTTCCTACTGTTTCAATTCCTTGGAATTGTTTGCCATGCGATTCCCTTATCGATTCCTGTCGCCTCAAATGACATCATCACGCACGTCGCATAGCGTCATTTACCCAGCAGGAAACATGGCACCTAAGCGGTACAAACGCTCAAAAGTTTGGTTATACTTTATGAGAAAGGATGACAACAGGGCAGCTTGCAATACTTGCAAAGTGGATATTTCATCAAAGGGAGGAAACACTACAAATATGCAAAAGCATTTGCTCACAAAGTACGCGATAACCTTAAATGAATGTCGGGTTTTTGATCCACACCGGACTAGTGAATCTCAACCCAGCAGCAGCGGTAACGTTTGCACGTCCTCTCTGGTTAATACGGCAGGTACAGTAACTAATCAACTAACGTTTCATATTATGTTAGCGCAATCTGCCTTTTGTAAAACCTGCTTTTACTGTGCATTGCATTTAGATGACCATGACGAGTGTGGGAAAAAATATTTTTTATTTGTGTTAATTATGTTTACCTGTTTTGCCAGATGTGTTTCATAGAATACTTAATATTATAATAATAATATTATATTCTTATTCAGCTAAGATGTGTGACATTTATATGAATAATCACATTTATGATGTGTATGTGAGGAAGAGGTGAAAAGGAGGATAACACCTGGACAGAGAAGGATAACAACTTCAGACAGCAACAGTCCGGATCCAATAGGAGAGAGACAACTCCCGCACCACCAGCCAATGATTAATGATGATCATATGTTTGTAAAATGTTTTATATACTGGGTCAGCAGACCAGGGTCTCAGTCTTGATGTGCTGAGAGAACTAGTGTATTAGTGTAGTTCAGACACATTTGGACCCAGCGCTGTAATTGCTTTATTTTGCTGAAGAATAAAACTGATCTAAGAGCTACAAGTTATTCTCCAGTTTTTCCATCAACGAACACGCAGGTTTCCAGAGAGAAGAAACCACACGAGAGAGACAGACAGAGTCTCTAAGGTAATCTAAGCTAATCAACCTGTGTGTTCTCCTTTATTAAAAATAAGAATCGATAGGAGAATCGATAAAGAATTGAATTGTTAAACAGAATCGAAAATGGAATTGGAATCGTAAAAATCCTATCAATTCCCCTCCCTACGAAACAGTGTGACATGCATTCTAATGCTCATATGCTAACATCACATGTGACAACTGAAACTTCATCTTTGTCTGTTATATAACAGAAACTCCTGCTCATTTGATTTGACAGATACATTGGTTTGAGGCCACTTGAAACCTGTGATACTTTTATATGAACCTGGAAATCATCAGGTTGAGAATTTAGTGGCATGTATGAAACTGCAAAGGTTTAACTATCACAGGTCAAAAAGCAGTTGTGTAAAATAAAGTAGTAGAGTGTGTTTAGCCTGTTAAAGTGCTTGGTGTCTCCCTCTCTCTGTACCTTTTTGCAGGTATCCCTGGCCTTGAAGCTGAATGTTGGTCCTACCACTCCTTGTCTTCTGCTTGTTGTTTCTTTTTTCTCTCTCCTACTTCGACTCCCCCCAACCAGTCGAGATAGAGGGCCTCCTACCCCTATCCTGGTTCTGCTGGAGGCTCCTTCCCTTAAAGGTAGTTTTTCCTCTCCATTGTTTTCTTTCCTATGTAAAGTGAAAAGGAGAATACATCTTCACAAAATGGTCCATACAAAGTAGTACTGTATAAAATGTTTAACCCCTCTTGATTTCTTCTCTTTCTGTGTGTATCTTCAGATCTTCAAAATAAGTCTAAAATAAAACAAAGTCAACCTGAACAAACACAAAATACAACTTTAAAATGAGAACTGATTTTTTAAGTTAACAAAATGTATTAGCGAAACACTCAGCGCTAGCTCCCCGTGCTCCCTTTCTGGCGCCCCCACGGTTCCCCCCAATGGGGGATGGGTTAAATGCAGAAGTCAAATTTCGTTGTTACTAGTGGTGGGCGGATCGATCCACCATCCATCAGTCCTACAACCTCACTGTCAAAATTATTCAATTCTGGGACGAATAGAAACTGTATTTTAAGGGGGGGGGGGGGTTCTGTCATTAAATGTACTCCTATATTCACTTAATGTAACACTGGTGTTTTTCTGCCTTGTGGGTTTGGACGTGTTTAAAGCGATTTAATATGACAGGGATTTTCAGAGGACAACTTAACTTTTAGTCTTGGGGTCATTGTCTTGCTACATAACCCAGTTTCTGTTCAGCTTCAAATCACAGACTGATGACCTGATGTTCTCCTTCAGGATTCTCTGGTACAGAGCAGAATTCATGTTTCCCTCAATTATAGTAAGTCACCCTGGCCGTGAAGCAGCAAAGCATCATCACTACACTGTGGGTATAATGTGATATTAGGTTATATTATTGGATTATCATTGGAACATCTTGTTTTGGTTTGCACCCCTGTCTCTTTGATGTTTTTAGCATAGTAAATAAGTGGGAAGATACTTTTTTCTAGTAGGTATTTCTTCCCATACCCAAGCCAATTCAAACTTGTGTTAACTCAGGTTGTCTTTAGTTTGAAACTGTTAAATAAAAACGTAGATATTATGCATTAATAAATAAGTATAAGTTAGCGTAAGGTCCTGCATAAACAGTATTTTGTGATTTTTGTGTAACACACTGACAGTGTTAACATCTCTTAATATTTGAACGTGGAAGTTTATTGCAAAAACAAACAGCATTTTTTTCATCTGTTGCAGTCTATCCACATTTATTTTTATTTATCAAGGTTTTTAATACATTTTTAGAGATTTTTGTTGGTAAAACCTCCACAGGCTACCGTAAAGAAACAGGTTTCACTGTCAGGTTTGTAGACTGTAGAGTGAATTCATCCCACATCACAACACAATGATTTATCTGTCACATATCTGATATGACACAGTTATAATAAAAACATATTGACTGACTGTGGGAGAGGAGGATCTTCCATCAGACCACAGCTGGGCCTGACTACCTCTCAGTAAAGGTGATCTCATGCCGAGCATGTTCAGTTCGATCAGATGGACAGCAGAAAATGATGCCTGGCGATAACAGGAAACACTCAAATGCTGGGAAATGATTGATTCTTTGAACGATACCTGTGTTTTACTGAAAATGTCATAGAAACAAGTCCCAAGCAGGAGCTATTTTTATTGTCCACTCTATTTGTTTTGAGGTAAGGCTACAGAAACACATCTATATAAAATGTGCATTTCAACAGCAGCACAAACTGCAATACATCATCCACAATGCAGCTTCTCCATGCAGGAGTATACATTGCAGGACTGCTGTATAGACTTTAAACAAAAGTATCTCTACTAAACCGTCAACTGGTGTCACGGCTCTTTTCCGATAAAATCATCCATCCATCCATCCTTTTTCTTAACCATGTTTTCTGTTAAGAGTTGTTGGGAACGTGGAGCCATTTTCAGCTATCACTGGGCAAGAGGCACATAATCTGACTAACAAAAACTGAATGGACTGATGATGATAAAATTCTGTATTTACTAATTGAGATTTTGTTTTTTTTTAGTTAGTTAAGTTAAGTATCTGCACACATCGCACTGGATATGAAGAAGTGACATTTGATGTCATGTCAAGTTACTCACCTAAGATTAAGATTGTCTCAGACCAGGATTTCTAATTAAAGGATGATATTGGTTTCATATATGAACAGAGTAACGAATCTGACCCTGATGTCAAGTGTGTCATCATTCCACACACTGGGCTGAGGGAGTAATTATGTACCGTTAGAAAATAGAACAGAGATTAAACAACTACTAGCTGCTGTTATTATGTACATATATCTGATATTTAATTATGTATATTTGCCTTTTATTCATCAAACCCCTCAAAAATAAATCATTTTTCTTTAAATTCCATTGAGCTTTGGATTTTTCAGTATTTCTGACAGTTTTATGCAGATAGAAACAGTTCAACTGTGAACCGTCAGGCCCACTGTGATTTACTGAATTCCTTCGGACCACATCTATCTTGCTCTGGGGGTAAGCAAGGACATTGTATTTATACAGCACATTTCATACACAAAGACAAGTCAAAGTGCTGAATTCATTACACAAATGAGCTTTTAATGAATGTCTTCCTCTGATTCCTCTGAACTCTTCTTTTAAAAAACAGAAATGTGGGATCTTTAGCTTCTGGGCAGAGATGCCACAAATGTGGATGCCACACCTCTCATAAAGTCCGCCGCCCCTTATGTACTGAAGTGTTCACTTCTCTTGCTTTGTGTCGTGTTCTTTGGAGGGTTACGCAGCATGCTTACAGTGATGACAAAGGTTAACATGTTGGTAGGTGCTCATGCGTTGGCTAGTATACTGCTGCATGCTTCTCTGTAACGATGGTATCTACAGATGATGTCCTCAATACAACAGTGCAGAATAGGGGGTGTTGCTAGGATACAGGGTATCAACAGCCAAAGAGGTCATCATTTAACCACTTCTAATGTTTGAGAAACACTTTACAATAAGGGTACATAAATGATCCTTACTTAATGCCTTAATAAGCCCTAACTAACAGTTAAATAAGGTTAACTAACACATCTCATAAGCATTTAGTAATGGTGTTTAAGCATTAAATTATACATTAGTTAATGTTCATAATAACCCTTTATCACTCAACTTGAGTGTAGAAACTAAACTGATAAGTTCAACACAAAAAACCTAGTGGTGCATTGTAAGCCTTACTTATTAACATTTATTAAGGCTGTTCCTGCATTTTGTAAGTGTTACATAAGGAACACCTGTTTTTAAGGGTTATAAAGAGCATTAAGAAATGTTTTAAATACTGTTAAATTAATCATATTCAGCACTTTAACAATACTAAAGGGATACATGTTTTCTTCTTTGCAATGAAAGTCACAAACAGCCTTAATAAATGTTCCTTGTGGTTATGTATTGATTATTGGATGGATGTTAAATAATGTGTAATTTAATGCCTTTGTTAACATAAAAGCCATTACTAAATGCTTAGTAGACATGTTAGTTAACCTTATTTAACTGTTAGTTAATGCATTAAGTAAGGTTAATTAATGTACCCTTATTGTAAAGTGTTACCATTGTTTGTCAGACTCTGTGGTTAATGTGGTTTGTGGTGTTACTGTTTAAATACTGGTTACAGTTGAGAGAGCTGCATGCTGGTGTCTTTGGATGGAAAATGTATCACATATTGTAGTTATGGTTTTATATTGAACAAAATAAAAAATACATTAAACAGCGCTGCAGAGTGTGATCAATAATGAAGATTGAACCCCGTTCTGACACCGTCTGACAGGAGTGGAGCTCTGCCTGTTTACACTGTGGCCACATCGAATAAGAGATTTTGCACTAATGTAGCACATCTGGCACGTTTCCAGTGTATATTATGATCCATGCTAATGTTACAGATATTAACCAGAATGGGAACACCTGTGTACTTGTGAAACAGGCAAACAAGTTCCGTTTTCTCAATGTTTCAAGGTATCTGTCCGCTATCAAAGGGTATTCCATCTCCAAACCTTTCAGAAATAAAGGTTGGAGATGGAATACAGACAAATGCATAGATATTCATGTTTAAACTGTAACAGCTAACACATTTAGTAAGTTATGGTTAGTTAAGGATGAAAAGCAGCCAAAAAAGACACATATATTTTAAATTAAATATGTAATGCACAATATAAGATTGGATTTCAAAAGTGCAGACGCACTGTGACTCCACTCTTTCATTGGTTTATTTTTCCAAACTTGTAGTCTTCTGCCCCAGCAAAAGTAGACTCAAGTGACAGCGCTTTAGGACATTTATCACACTTCACACAGCTTTGTGTGAAACCACAAAAGGCTTCAACTCTGTCCAGAACTGGATGACACCCCGAAACACACTTTGATGAAGTTCCTCTTTAACACTGGGTTTCAGGAGGAACGCTTCCCCAACTTTTGACGTATTTTGATAACTTTGAAGTTGTTCTTTGGTGGAGAAGTTAAATCTCACTCCTGCAGATCCAGCTTAGGAAGACTGTTGTTGTGACATTTACATGAAAGCAACTCAGGGACAGGATGGGGGCCACAATGTGCAGGACCTGCCCTCATATTCTATTTTAGGGTTAAACATTCTCAAATTCTGCTGGTAGATGCTATCTGATTTAGACTATAATCCAAAGGAGAGAGGAAACAGCGCTGTAGAGTAAATATGGATGTGCTTACATTGGCATTCACACACAGACTCCTCTCCTCATTCTTTACCCAGACTGTAAAAGAGGTGAACTGCATATTAGCAACGGTCATTTTGCAGAGCCTCGTAATTCGTCACAGAAATCTCCCTTCATGCAAGATTAATTTCCCTCTGAAAACTCGCTTCATGAAGGTTATAAATTGACTTTAATATTAACTAGCCTCTTGCCTTAAGGATGCAAAGCTCATTCGGGTTGGTACACTTTCCCATTTTTCCCCCGTCACTCTGTTGTGCTCCCTCTGTCTCTTGCCTACGCTCCTCTCTCCGGGCATGCATCACAGGCGTGCAGACGTTCTTGTAATAGAATGTGATAACAAATCCAAATTATACTGCAGAAAAAGTGCTTTCATTTGTCTAACAGTAGCTGAGCGGGAGCTCCTAAATGGGCTTTAGTAAAAGTAAAGAGATTTTTGTGTATGTGTGTGTGTGTGTGAAAAAAATAGATCATTATGAAAATCCATGTGTAGCATTTTCTCTCAGAATAGATTTATAGTTTTGTGTCCCCTCTGTCAGCCGTTATTGCCTCGAACAAAGACAAAGGAGGGTGCATAAGAAGGAGGGTTTTTTCTTCTTCCTTGACTGTCAGGACTTAAAACATATTTCTCTGCTGTCTGTTCCCACTCTACGTGGGGTGAAAGTCTATCACTGCTTCGCTGAGCTTCTGAATAGCTTCTGCTTGGAGTAAATACAGAGCTTTGTTATGATTTTTGAAGCCTTTTCATGTGTCTCCCTTGACAGAGCACATCAGCCAACTGGAACTCCAAATCCATCCCCCACGTGTAAAAAATGATTAGAGAAAATGAACTTACAACGCGTTTCATCACTTTTGATGCTCTCTCTGACTTGGCTGGGGTCCCACAGTCAAAGCGAGCAGAATATATCTGGAATCTCTCCTGGAGCAGAGACATAAAACAAGCAGATGCAACAGCAAATTGTGAGTTAGTGTGGGGACGATGGAGTAAGGGTAAACTTGTTGTGGGTCACACACAGGATTAAAGCAGTCGGGGGGATCTGAACGTGTAGAGGTGATTCATTTCTCATTAGCACTAAAATACAGGAACAAACACACACACACAAAAGCAAATGCAATCAGTCAGTTGACATTAAAAAGTCATTGTAGCTCATCTGACTGGCAAAGTGTTTTTCCTGTTATGCTGTCATTTGTCAGGCTGATGGAAAAACAGGGTGGAGACATTGCTGCCATTCATCTAAAGGAATAGTTTGACATTTTAGAGAAAAATGCTTCTTTGGCTTCTCGCCTAGAGTCAGATGATGTGGAGATTATGAACCTGGGTCTGTATTTAACTCCTAACAGGCCAAAAACGTGCCAGAGCGATACACTGTTGGTCAGCTATAAGGGTGGAAAGAGATGTGCAAGTGGAGAGATGTTTTTAACACCTAATGACAATGAGTTCATCAGGCCTACAAGACAGCTTTGTGTTCAGGCAAAAATGATTAAACAGCCAATTAGCAGTCTCTCTCACCAGTGGGTCTGAGGAATTGGCTGAAAAGCCTTTGATGGGGGTTAGACAGGCAGTAACAGTGCAGGACACGCCAAAAAACTAGGCAACAGATGCTCACCAATGACCAACCACTGGCTCGGTGTGTCCCGCCTCTTACTTCCAACACTACAATTTGTACTTTTCAGAGTGTCGTAAAACAGTGATATCACATATTCCTCTCTGAAAATCAGAGTAGTAAATGTTAAGTGCTCTTAAGTATGAGTATTGTTGGTGCAACTTTGGTGCTGGAGTAACTTTCAGTGTGATTCTTGACAGTGATTCTGAGATACTTGATAAATATAGGCCTGTTTGTTACAGATCTGGAGTAAGGAGAAAAGATTAAAGGATGAATCTCTGTTTTCAGTCTTCAATTATGCATCACAAAAATTTCTTTCATCACCATACCCTTAAACGTCATCATTTTTGGTGGGTTAAATTATGAAATGGAGCAATGACGAATCGCCCCACTTTGCTTTCATCTGCTCATTTTAATTGGAAATCAACATGTCTGATTTCTTAATCATTCATTGGAGAGGAAATTGCCTTTTCATTTTAGGAAGAAGGCAAGAGTAAATGTGGAAAATTAAAGTAACAAATAGTGTTCTGTTAGAGAAATGCTGCAGGATATAGGATCATTTGTTGCATAGATGGTTATATATTAATATTATGGCAGAACAGGCTCCGCTCCAGAGGGTGCTCCCCACTGAATCCAAGCAGCAGTGAGAGGTTCAGCAGGGAGCGCAATAAAGCCCCGAGGGCTCTGAGGAACAGAAGCTAGCAGACATACATTACCCAGATACATGACATACACACTGATTTGATGGAACATGATTGCTGACATGTTTGAGTGTTACTACTGAAAAGTCTGCTGATTCCAACTGAGTGTACTGCTGCTCAGCTCTGCCAGAAGTTACAGCTTCATCAGCAGTGTTTATTCTGCCAACGAAGGTCGACACTGACGACTGGAAACTAAGTCAAAAGTAACCTTTGAATAGAAAAACTAATGACGAATCTGATGAGAAAATGTTTTACATTGCTGGTGCACAAATCTAAACTGAATGATAATGTAAAGTCTTAACTGATGACAGCAGCATCTGTTCCTACAACGTAGACACTGCCTCTTGTTCAAAAAGGGATTTGACCTCTTGACCTGCTGCACTAGGGTTAGGGTTCGGTTTAAGGTTTGAAAGACACCAACTCGATTTAGCTTAGTTGGACTGATGAAGTTTCACGAGTCTCACCTGAACCTAGTTTCTTACAGAGGACAGTGGACAACAATCGCAGACAATGTGGAAAGCAGTGACAGCAATCGACACCTATTGTTACATTCATATACTTTAGGCACCTGAATACTATATTAAGACCACAATCAGTCCTTTAAGTGCAGTGGAATGTTACCATTCTATCTTTTGTGTGGCTATGAAACAGGAACGAGTAAGTTTCAGGTTTAAAGTCAACCATCTAAATCTTACCCTAGACGGTGGCTAAAGAAATGTTGCTGTATTAATTTAGCTTGAGAAGAGAAGCTAAATGATCAGCTTCTGTAGTACGTGTTGCTCTTCAGACAACCCGGACAAGCTTTTTTCATCTTCATGGTAGATAGAATAGAACACCTGTAGCCATGGTAACTGTACTCAGCAAATACAAACAAAATCAGTACTGATATTGAAACTAACACATCATCATTGGTCATCAAAACAACTTATAGTTTTACCTTTTCTGACATACATTCTGTACCACTGAAAACACAGTATCTTCATATAAAGATATGTATACTGATACCACAAGGTGTGATAACTGATACACATAACAGGGTTCAGGAGAGCTACTGTGCTGCTGCCCTTTGATATCACAACACTGAACCAGGTCAGGCTGTATTTTGTTCTCCTGCTGTACCTGTGTTTATATTCTGTACTTTGTGGTACAGCAGAATAGTAGGTTGCTGTGAGCAGAGGGTTTCCTTTTAAATGCTGACTCTTTGCTTTGCTCTCTACTGGCATCAGAAACTTAAAATGTTTCGTTTAGAATAAAAGTCAAACTCTTGTCAAAAAGCTTGCTCTAGTCTTCACACTGAGCAGGTTTACTCCATTATTGTATTTCATAATAAAAGCTAATGTAATGAAAGCTGACCATATAAGACTTAACTGGAATTATTTGCAGAATAAGTGCTACCCATGGAAGGAAAGCTGCACTGCTTGCAATTGGTCACTGGTCACAAAATGCAACCCAATCTTAGTCACAAACCAAAAAAAATCACAAAATCTGGCTTAGGAGCGGCCCAGTCAGATCCCAGCTGTCAACCCATTAGATATGCTGTGGAAACACCTCAAGAGAGCCATTCACATCATAATAATATGGCTGAGCTAAAGCAGAATCTCCCTCACCTTGGCCATGCCCCTGTCTCTATTCTCACTCCCTGAATATTTCCAGCTGCAGCTTGTTTCTCATCAGTCCTCTCACTTAATACCGAACACTCTCCACTTCTCTTTGTCAGGTCCTGCTCTCTTCATGTCTGTCTTCCTGTTGTGTTACTGTATGATTCCTGTTGTTCACCTGGTTTGGTTCGGTTTAGTTCGTCCCTGTTATGTCTACCATTCTCCTGCTCACCTCTCTGTCATCTGCACTGCTCTCAGCTCTGCATTCGTAAGCTGGGTTGGTTTTAGTTTCATGCTGTTGACTCCCATCTCAGTTCTCACCCTCAGTCTCCCGCTCCCACATTCTGTATTGTATTTAGTTAGTTCATGTACAGCTCCTTTTTGTATGTTGTTTGTTGTGTGTAGCTTCACTTTCTCCAACAACACTTTAAGTTCAATGGATGAGTTCAATAAAGACATGAAAGCTCATGACTGTTTCTGTTTTATCAGCTTAGAAATATTGTTTATTTCACTTTTGCATATGTAGAAAACTCCAAATAACAACAAAAGTCATCTCAAGGTACTTGACAGTGTACCTTACAGAATATAACTATATTTAGAATTATGCAGAAAACCTAATAATCAAATTTGAGCAGCACTAGGAGACTGTGGGGAAGAAAAACTCCCTTTAACAGTAGAAACCTCCCACTAGGCTCAGGGAAGGCGGCCATGCCTCGACTGGTTAGGGTGAGTGGATAGAGGAGTCATTGGAATCATATAGCTTCAAGGCCAAAGATACCTGCAGAAAGGCACAGAGAGAGAGAGGATGAAGCACAACTACAGGAGAGAGAGAAAGTTAATAGCATGAAATGGCGGCATATGAGTGGACAGAGGATGTGACCTCAGGTCATATTTCATAACCAATTTATGCAGAAATCTAGAAAATAGTAAAGAGCACCATTACTTTTTCTTTCCACTATAATAAAATGTTAGAAATTGGTCTGTGAAAATAACATGCCTATTTCAATTAATTAAACAGAAAAAATCTTGCTTCAAAAAAAGATGAATGCTGATTAATCATATTCCAGTCCTGGTGTGCTGAGAATAAGAAGACAGATGAAAAGTAGCCAGATAATTTCAGCAACAGGAAAAAAGTCGACTAGGTCATCATTCATTGTACTTTATTTTTTATTCGTCTTCAATGACATTCCTTATGTTGCTTTCCATATTCCCATGGCTCGCTCATTTTACACACAAAAACCTGGAAAACTGGTGAGTTCAATCAAATGCACAGGTCATCATTACTGCCACTCCCACCCCCCAGATATCTGCTGCTCCATGTGCTGAGCGTGATATTTCCTTTTGGGAGCGACCGTGTCATGGTCTATACACCAACTACTGTATTGAAGCTTTACAATTATCCATTGTATGTCGGTTAGCCCAATGAAAGCTAGATTCACTATAAAATTGCAGACTCTGTGGAAACACTTAATTGTATTACCAGATGTTCTACATGTACTGTATATGGGCTTATGAAATATGCTGATAGCTGAATTGCTGACTCTGCCTTTTTTGCTTTACTTCCATAACAGTTTCCTCCATGCAGACAAAGGCAGCTAATCTGAGACAGAGAGCAGCGATCATATTGTTGCAGTTTGTTATCTGCTATCTGTGTCATTAACACAAATACTAAGTCACACTGAACTCATTCCTATATCTGCAGCACAGACTAACACTGGCTCTAGTAACAAGGTGGTGGTGAATGTTGAAAAACTGTCACATTCTCAACTTTCTATGAGTGGAGTTTCCTGAGATTAGGGAGGATTTCGGCCAGTGTGGAGAGAGACTGGGCAACGGGAGAGCTGACATTTATCAAATGTTTTCAGATGCTTTAACTATTGAAGCCACAAGCTGAAGTTAATTGATTTTTCTGTCTAGCTCACTGTGCTGTGGAGCCCAAATTAGTAATCCCTGCCATCCTGTGGAATGTGTTGATTTGTGTATGTATGGTCAGGTACTTTGTCCCTCATGCCAACAGTTCTATAAGTTTTGAAAGTTCAGTATGAGCTTACTAGTTAAATAAAGTTGAATTGAATTGAACTAAGACTTGCTGAGATCTGGGAACTAGAAGGTGGCTACCCAAACCAAACCCAACGGGACCTGTCAATATCTGGGTTCAGACACTTAGACACAGAGAGACTTAGACTAGAGACTTAGAAGACGTGTTTGGGTTGTGGTAGGGTTCACTCACATAGGTCGATCTTTAGTGTAAACTGATCCAATTGCAAAAACACCAACACAAAGTCAGCTGCGTCAGGTTCAGGTTAGGTTTGGCCACCACACTCTCAGACTCAGGTTGGGTTCGGATCCATACTCTACTGAAGACACAGCTACAAATAAGTCCAAACAGGAGCTGTCAGACAATCAGATGTCAGGTTTCAGGTTACAAACAATCCATCTGTCTATCCATATTATTTAAACCACTTTATTATGAGGTCAAACTGAGCACACCTGAAATGGGGTCCTCATGAGTGTTTTGTCTTTGCATGTGCGCTAGAATCAAACTTGTTAATGGGTGTGTTTTATTTAAACCCACATGAGCTCCAGTATGTGTCAGAGGTTTAATCAGCAGCTTGTTGGAGTAATTAGAAGCAATCAGCTCTGCTAGAGTCAATCACTCATGGCTGAGAAGACAGCGAGTTTGCAACAGAAAAAGAGGAACAGAGGAGGAGAGACAAGCAAACCAATGAGATGGAGAGGAACAACTGGGGCTTAGAGAGGCAATGAACACTACCAGTCACTTGAACTGATATGGTCAATCGTTTGTTGTGGTACGTATGAATTCAAGAGAATTTGCCACAAATTATTTTAAATCTTAATGAGGCATGCACTGGTGGACCCTCATCTGGGTATGAGTGGTGCAACTGAACACAAGCCTGGCATGTGGGGGCCTGGAATGACCCTTAGTGACTATTGTGGTATTAAGCAATAGACTATACAGCAATGCAATAAAGGGTCTAGTTAATTAGGTTAAGGGGCTAATTAGGTTTTAACATTAAGAATATTGTTATTATACTGTCACATAGGTTGGATCTTAGCTCTAACATAAGACTTAAAATCAATCCACTCTGCTTTTCCCAGCACTCCCTGTCTTTGCTCTGCCACCATCTGCTACATTCTGTCACACTCTAGCCAGCCCTTTAGGTATTATTTTTGATGAAATTAAATAAACCTGATCCAAATTAATAAAGCACAAATTTAAACTGATAAGGTAAGTTTTGGAATATATTTCTAATAGTGTAAGAAAAGTTACACACTTAGCAGTCATCCACATACTTTAGTTTAGTGTGTATGGGTTTCGTTTTGGCACGGAGCCAAATATCATAATAATTATCAATATCAATTATCAATATAATTAATCATCATTAATTAACCTGAACCTGAATCTCCTTTACATAAAATAAATATTTAGAATGTCCTTCTTCCACCTGAGGAATATTGCTAAAATTATAAATATCTTGTCTCAAAGTGATGCTGAGAAATTAGTTCATGCATTTGTTACTTCTAGACTGGACTACTGTAATTCGTTACTGATA
>JAUYWH010000002.1:745193-778595 GCA_034779795.1 Ctenopoma multispine
CATCTCTTAGTTATGCTGCTATAGGTTCAGTCTGCTGGGGGACCCCATATCACACTGAGCTCCTCTCCTCCTTTTCTCTCTCTGTCCACTTTATGGACTGCCTCGACCAACCGGTCGAGTCAGTTGACCACCCCCTCTGAGCCTGGTTCTGCTGGAGGTTTCTTCCGTTAAAGGGAGTTTTTATGTTGTGATTTGGCGCTATACAAATAAAGTTGAATTCAATTGAACAGATTCATTGATCAGAGTCACTAAAGCAATCTGAATCAGAGGTAGTGAAGTAGATTATTGATCTGTCTCCTAGTTTAAAATAATTAACAACACATCACTGGGTCGAAATGAATGAATATATATTGATCCAGATTGATCTGCAACTAGATTTATTACTTGGCAAGGACTGGCTTGATTGAAGGTAGAGGCCATCTGAAAACTAGCAAATTCTTTTTAATAGTGGAATACTGGAATATTCTCTACTCTAATATTTGAGTAATTGTTGTCCCCTTCATTGGTACATCAGGTGGCAAAAACATTGGACTGTCAGTCAAGAATTTGCCACAGTCAACTTTTTTTTTTCTTGACATGATGGGATGAAACAACAGAAGAGAAATCATGCTCTAGCACTGTTACAATTTGGTTTGCCTGTGATTAAAGCAGTAGCTAAAGGTGGTGTTGAGGTAGGCCTTCTATGTCCTGAGGAAGCAGCAGTCGCTGCATTTGTAACATTTCCATAGCTGTCTGTGTTATCTGTAGGGTTTCACTTGGTGTGTATTTATATATATATATATATATGTATATATATATGTATATATATATACATATATATATATATATATATATATATATATATATATACCACACATGATCAGCCAGTTCTTCTTGTAGTCTTGTTATAGTGAGATGGACTTGTATGGTGGCACACACTTATATGGAACCAAATGCTCAATATTCCACAGTATTTAATAAGAAAAAAAGTTAAGTAACATCTAAATGTCTCAGGAAATTATTGGGGCTGGTTTCCACTGCCTTTCATTGCTATAATGTGTAAATCATGTGTGTGTGGTTCATGAAGCATGTTGGCAGGACACCATGGAGAAAGCTGCCAGTCTGCACAAAATAAATCATCAATGTACAACTGAAGTGTGCCAGAAAACACCTTTTACAGAACTACAGGGAAAATGTTCTTAGAATTGATGGAATTACATTTCAGCATACCAACAAGAAAAGATCATTCAAGAGGAGAGGAAGAGTGGAGGGAGTGTCATGAGTTGGGGCTGTGCTGTTCATCCAGATTTCACATCCAAGATTCACTTACTTTCTCTACCAACACTTTGAATTTGTGTTGTCTGTGTTCAATAAAGACATAGTAGCTTTTTCACCAGCTGATTGAAGATGGAATCCAATGTTTATGTTCTCCTTTCTGTTCACTCCTATAGCAGTATTATTATATTATTATTTTTTTAAGTAGAAAAACCTTCCTTGTCAGAGACATTGTGATCTGGTGCCTCTAAATAAATATATATTTACATATGACAAATTTCACTTGCATTTATTTAAAATATATTCATTTTATAATGAAAATGGCAGTGGGCTCTTAAAAAAGATGCAGATTTGTTATTGTCATCTTTCAGTGTTGTGGGCACCACATATTAAATTTCACCTTTATTATATTTGGGTGGAAAGCAGAAATCTCAGAGAGGGATATTTGAAAATTCAAAACTGCCAAATAAAATCAAAACTGTGTACTACTGAGCCCAAACGAATCTACCTCTTTGTCATATGAGTGAACTGTTGCTTTAATCAGAGCTAAAATTCATCTGCACATTAACTCATTCAGAAACAGTGACGGTTGTCGCTTGTTGTCAGTTGTTGTATTTCTCTATAATGAGGCACAGACTGTAATTAAGGCTTATACAAGTGTGTTTGACACTGTGATCAAGGATGGATTAAAGAGGAAGGAGGAGCCACCTGGTCACAAAGTATCCGTTCCACTTCATCAGCCTGCCAGAGTTAAACCCAGCCAAAGCCCAGTCTGACAAATATCCACCTGTCAATCAACAGTCAGTCACCATAATGAAAAATCTCCAAGTGTAGGGGAAAGTCAGTTAAAAGAGCAGACAGGACTGCCTGTCAGATTGGATCTTCACCACAGCTGGAGACAGCTTGAAAGTTATCACCAACAACAAGGAAGACCAAGACGTACTGCACATCCCAGTGACACAGACCAGAACGCTTGAAATGGACAGATCAAACACAACACACATGGTTCCAACAGAAAGGAAGAACGGAAAAGAAAGACAAAGAACTGGGATTGTATAACTCTTCCTCATTCCCTCATCCTCATTCTATACTCACATGCAATTTTAGAAATCCTGCAATTTTTATACATGTCCATTCAAAAGAGTAGCAACTTTCAGATGTAGAATCGCTTTTCCCTAGACACTGACTACCCCTCCAGGACTCTGCATCCTTGTGAGAGGATGTTTTTTTTTGGCAGTCAGACCAAATGAAGCTCTACAAGAGTCTGCCACCTGAGAGACAAGGAAGAGCTGAGATCCAAGAAAATACAACACATCACCAGCTCACGAGGAGCTCTCCTCCAGCAAACCCCGTCCAGATAAAGGCTCTGGCTCACTCGCCATCTTTCATCTTCATATTCTGGCATTCCAAACTGTCTATCGGTTATAACCCAAATCCATCAGGATTTTGTTTATTTGGAACCAAATCTTCAAATTAAAAATAATCCCTAAATGCATGCTAATGTAATATGGTTGCTGTCATTTTTCATAATTCCCCTTTAAACCATTTGAGCATCACAAGTTTTTTTGCTGGATTACTGAGATATAATGTCCCAGTGTTTCTTTGTCCTGCCCATAAACGTATCCTATAGACGCTCACATGGTGCTGGATACAGTCCCAGCTGACACCGTGGACAAGTCACCAGTCTTTCACTGGGGTGACACATAGAAACACTTACATTCACATCCATGGGTTATTCCAGGCCGGTTCAAACTTACTATAGCTGCGTGCCCATGTCTATAGTCATGACTTAAATTGTGTTACCACTTCCATCCTTTTGGATCATTACGGACTCTCTATGGATGTGCAAAAATGCATGTGTCACCTGCCCAAGTGCACCAACTGCACATGTGCCAGAAAAGCCACTTGTTTCATACAAGGTCTGTTTTTGTGAAGCAGTTGCAGATCCTGTTGTACTTATTTAACTTCTCCACAATGTCCAGTCAGAAACAACAAATAAAATAGCACTTTGTCCTGCAGAGTCTGGACATGGAATACAGTACGTTTGAAGGGTTCGGGTCAGGTTCAGCAACTACACTCTCAGGCTTCAACTAAGAAATGTGTGAACCAATCCACAGCAGCCGGACCCATTGAAGTGTAAACAGCTATGATGAATTGAGCACCACCACTTACCCTAAGTTTCATGTCTTTGGAATGTAAGGAGGAAACCAGAGTAGTCAAAAGAAACCTACAGAGGCCCAGTGAGGGCAGCACACGGACCTGCACTCAGAAATGCCTCAGGTTCCAACCCAGAACTTTAGTATTGCGAGGGAAGTGTGCATGCTGGGCTAGCAAATGTGCGCATGCATGTGGACATTCCTAAATGATTTGCACACCCTTTGTACCTGTGTGTGTTGACACCCAATGGAGATGTAAAACAATTTTAAAATGGTTATAAAACAGCAGGAAAAATGAGATTTCTCATGGTTAAATTAACTGGTTGAAGATATTAATGGCTGTAGCCTGTGTATTGTTAATGTTTCAACGTGTTCAAGTCAAAATGTCATTAATCCTGTTGCCCCCAGTGTGGTTTTAAGTCCTCTGTTCTTTCAGTTAGTATTAAGATTAACTGTACATATTTCCAAATGAATTTATGTTTAATGAAATGACCAAAAAAACAATTATGCCTAAGCACTACATGCACAATGCACATAGAGTGGAAATGAGGGTGAACAGAGGCTCTGAAGGTTATTTTTGCCTCTGGGCTTCATAGCATATTCATCTAGCTCTGAGAATAGTGTTGTGAAAAAAGGGCAGTTTATTTTAATTATAACAAAACAAGCATGTATAGTAACATAGACTGTTGTTTCTGATGCAAGTTCTCCACAGTCAAGCGCTGTGCCAGGCAAGTTCCACCTGTGACTGAAGTCGATCTGGAGCAGAGAAGGTGCGTAAACCGTATCTTACAGTTGAACTCATCATGTATGCATTGCTGGTGGTGTAAAAAAAGAGAACGATAACAGATGTGCGCAGCAATCTGTTGAGTCTTTGGCAAAGGGGAGGGGAAATCCGATTTAAGTGTGTATACCGGGGATGCATTTTAACACCAGGTGTAAATGTAATCCGCCTAAATCAGAACAGAGACACACGCCAGATATGAGACACATGCTGGTGCCAGTTGGAAAGGAGGCCAGAGTTGGAGAAAGAGGGGATATCGAGGGATCATATCCATCCTTTTGTTATTCCGCCGCTGATCCATTTGATGCTTTAGTCAGAGAGCTGGCAGCAACATCCACAGGGAGGGAGCAGAGCGAAGAGTGAGGGAAGGCTCCTGAGGAAAAGGAAGAGCTCCATCTAGTGGGATGAAAAAAAAGTGATTCAATTTAATCCACACACACACACACAGTGAGAGGGTGTGGGTCATAAGACTTTCTTTATGTAGTGGGTGTGTTTGTCAAAGTGCAAGCCTTTGCTCCTAACACACACACACACACATGCTAGTGACATGGCTACTATACATTTATTTTTCCTTTTGCCTTTGTGCTTAAAAAAAACACTGCTGCCTTTACACACAGCTTTAAACACAGCCTGGGATTTTAGAAACACACACTTCCTGTTGCCCCTGCACACAGATTTATAGAGGGTGTGAGTTGGGTTCATGGTGCCTGATGAACATGTCTTTATTAATATGCGAGGCAGCTTTGTTAGCAGATTAATTCATTAGCGGCAGTGTCTGTGTCTCTCTGGCAGGGAGAAGGGTTTGTTTGGTAATTAATCAGGTGCTGGTGATGTAGCGCTGCATGGAAATGTATGCAGCGTGACAGGTTAGTTAGTGCAGAGCTGTACTTTGCCAGGGTATGCTCTGCACATGTTACACTGTGACTCAGGTGAGTGATATGCTGGCACACACACACACACACACACACAGTGTGACACTGATCAGTCACGCTGCTCTTCAGCTACTGCTCATGCAGGAGCTGCACAATGGCCAGCAGCAGCTCTGAACTCTGATTATGTGGGACTGGGGGAATACTGCACTTGTGAATGTGAAGAATCTTCCTTTGAAGGTACATATTACAAAATAAAAGTTTGCATTTACGGATTGTGGTATCTAACCACACGGGTTTACTTTCAGATCTGACAGAAACCAGATGCATTTTAGCTTTTTCACTAGTAGTGACTAGTAAGTACTGCATTTGCCCAAATATGGCAACCCAGAGTATGATTAGCAGCTCTCTTATTCAAATGTATGTTTGTGAAAAAGCCTTGTTGAGAATAAATAACCTTCAAAGAGAAGATGGTCCTCATCATTGTCAGAATCTTCACTTTTCACATGTATGACCATGTCCTCATTAGTGTGAGACAAGCGGCCACTGCAGCCACTCATATCAGCGCCCCCTAGCAGCTGTGTGGAGTTATGACTCTTGTCCACTGGGGTCAGAAAAGGAAGTTGTAGTGTTAGATAAAGAGGCATAAGACGAGGGAAAGGTAGAACACAAACCTGTGAGTGTGTCAGTGTGCTGCAGCTCAGCATTTCTGGTTTTAACACTTCAACATTCGCTCTCACAAATCTCGAGGAAACCTACTGTCTGCGACCTGCAGAGCAGCAGCAAACACGTAGACACTCAGTTAAAACTTCTCATAATGAGTTAATGAGACTGAAAAGAGAGATGAAATAGTTTGAATAATGAAGTTACATACATCATGTATGACAGGCAGAAAAAATAAACACTCTCTAAAACCAAATACTGTGCAGCTAAGGTTAGAGAAGATTAACTTCCATCAGCTTTGTATGTCTGACACAGACCCACACACACACACACACACACACACACACACACACACACACAGGCAGTTATATCAAGCTAATCTGCTGTGGGCTGCCCCACTGTGTCCACAGATAGTAGCCAGCAAGGTGTTTTCTGCCATGTACAGGGAGATTACACTGGCTTACTGAGCCCTAACGGACACACACAAACACACAAACACGTTTCCACTGCCCATCGCACTGCCTCACTGCTGCTCACATACACAGGTGTGCATCAAAGCAGATGCCTACTGGACATGTATCGACCATACAGACAAAGTACACACACACACACACTCACTCGTGTTGTTCAGCTGAAGGTCTATTATCTAACTACTGAAAGCACTCCCATTGTGTGTGTGAGTGTGTGTGTGTGTGTGTGTGTGTGTGTGTGTGTGTGTGTGTGACTATAAGCTGTCTGTCACATTACAGTGCTGCTGCATTTACTGCACACACACATTAATACAGTGACTGTGGCTTCTCAACATGTTCTCTTTGTGTTGTAGCACATTACAAATCAAAAACTGAAATCCAGGGTCAGTGGTTTGACTCCCAGTTCCTCCCAATTTCTCTAGTCGAAACACTGGTACGCTGTACTAGCACCATCATCTCTGTGCAGCTATCCAACAACAAACAAACAAAAATAAAGTATGAAAGGAAAATGGAATTGGAGCATTAAGAATTGTAATGTGAACACAGCCACAGGCAGAAGGTATCTGTTAAATACTAATACAGAACCTATACTTGTTTTAACACAGCGTATGACTTATATTCAGAATATCTGGGAAATAATAATAATAATAATAATTTTCCATCCAGTGTATTGTCAAAGGAGACATGATCTTCACAGAGCCTGGTTGTCAAACTGCTGGTGAGCCACAAAATTAAGACCATCCAGTGGTTTCAATCCTGACTGATTCTGTTTCAGTGTCACAATACATAAAACGGTCAGTAGCTACTGTGCACAGACACAAGATGAAACTGTGTCACATACATAGGCACCTAAAGTCTCTCAAATACTGTGAGTGTGGTTATTTTGACAGATTCATAGTGATTAGTAACAATCCTCCAGTGGAGCCTGGAGTGCACCAAGAGAAAAATATAGACACGGTGTGTAAACTGATAAACAGATTCCTTTTGACCTGGTTTGTCAGGGCCACAGTCAGTACGGACCATGCAGTGATGTCCTCCATGTATATCACAAGAACTTTATCCTGGAGGACTGGTTAAAACTGCTCATAGAAAATTATATATAGAATTTTTAGTGGATAAGAAAATGAGAAAAATAAGAAATTCCAAGTCATTTTAAACATGATGAAGCAGAGACTTCCTTTTTGGTGTTTGCATAAAAAGGTCTTTAAACAACCACAGTATCTGTATCTTCCTCTGCTGCTGGTGATCACATGCTGCAGCATTTCCCCACTGATTAGACAAATCTGATTGGGGATAGCCCCCTGTAATCGAGAGTGTTTAGACTTACATTAGGTTTAGTGATGTCGCTTTACAGAAGCTCTGTAGAGAAATTGTGTCCATCTGATGAATGAAATAAGTGCATCCAAAATCCCAGATTGATCTCAACAAGATGAATGAATTCAATCAATCCGCTGCTGTCTGATCTCTGTTGGTTAGACAGTCAATGCAAAACTGGTAATGGCAACACATCCATCATGATACATACCAGAGGTGCACACACACACACACACAGTAGACATTCTCCACAAACACAGTGCATCAGTGACAATAGTAACACTGTTGGCTACATTCCTGCTGTCACACAGTGAGGATCTGCACTGATGACATGCTAAGGCGTTATTAAGTGCTAGATTAAGTTTTTCTTTCATTCTTTTCATTCTTTCATTCTCTCCACTGCCATCTCTACCATCTATTTGTGTGACTCTCTCCCTCTCTCTCAGTAATGCTCGCTCTCTCATTCTGCCTCCACTTAAGCAGAGGACGTCAGACTTTTAGAGGCAGACATAAGACATGAAAAACTACGAAGAAAATGTATTTGTTCTTTCTTTTTCTCTTATTCAATTTACTCTATTACTGAAAGTAAGAGTGTCTGTCCAGAAAGAATCCACATGATGGAGCACATTTATTTCGGTGTGGTAAAGGAAACATTTACTCTGTATATAATCTTTATCACAGCTGATAAGTAAGGCAACAGGCTCTGGACAAGAGACAAGCTTTGCGGGAATGTCCACTTTAGAAGATGAGAAATAGTCTGAAAATCATAATCATGTCTCTGTCAATTTGGAGGGTGAGAGAGATCCTCCACAGAGAGCCTCAGAGCCAGTTAGTCTGCAGCCTGCAGGGGAACATGGATTTTTTTTATTACACAACATTACACATTATAAATATATTTCAAAGTCAACACTTATTTTGACTTTTAATAAGTTGGATATTGTAACATTAATAGTATAATATACCGTATTAAATATAATATAATCAAATAATAATGCTATCTGGACATTTTAATGAGACAAATAAATCGATCCTGTCCTGGTGGGACAGTCAAATGTTTTGTAGACTTGTGTATGTTGACAGTAATGTGACTAATGTCTTGTGTTTGCTGTGTGGCTGTTTAGTTTCTCCTGCTGGTGTTTTCTCTCAAAGCTGCAGTTTGGTACATTTTCCTCCAGGGGGCTCTCTCTGGTTCTCTGCGCTGTCTCTCCTCTCTCTGGTTTCTTGTGGGGTTGGTGCTGCTAGTCCTAGTAGGTGAAGTAATGTAGTGGTAAGTGCCAGGCGCTGGATCACTGGTTTACAGTGCACATAGTGAACCTCTAGGTGTCACCCATTATCTAGCTGTGTTAAGGCAACAGAGGAGGGAGGTGTCTCCATCCAATCCAAACCCCCTCCCCTCCCCATGAAACTCTCACCACCTCTCTCTCTCTCTTCACAACAGTTATTTCCATCTGCTTCCACAGCACATTTCCCCCCCATCAGCCAAAAGACATCCTTTTGTTTCGTGAATTCAAGTGGCTGGAAGATTGCTGACAGAACGCCGAGCCTCTCTTTGTTTTCCTGAGCCGAGACGACAATCCAGGCTCCATCAAGTCATTTAGTGTTTGTGGAAATGCTTCAAAGCGTTTTTTCATATGAGCAGGAGCGAGTCGTACAAAACACAGACAAGAACCAAGTCTTTTGATGGGAAATTCAAGACTGGCATTGTGTTTAGTAAAGGCTAAATCCACCACAGGGTGTTTTCTATTTTGCTCTTTGAGTTTATAGTGGACATCATATTCTTGAGTTCTGATAAACAAGGGCAATTAATACATATGTTAGTCTGCAGAGTGTGAAATCATTGGCTACGGTAACATTGAAAACACTGAACTGATTATGTCAATTGTTAAAATTTAGTTTTGATCAGCAAATCAGTTAATTAACTAAACATTTCAATACTGAAAAAAAATGTCCTATCGCTACCAAACATTTGTCTGTCATAGCATTGTTCTGAAACACTGACATGCTGTAGTTTGAGGTTTGAGGTTGACAAACCAGCCTCACCACAAGAGACATTTAGAAAAGTGGAAATTTGATAAAGAACCGACACCTTTGGACAGAATGTAACTTTTACCAAGTAGTGTGTGACGTTAGCAATCCTAACTTATACACATACATACCACACACACTGAATAATATTTCTGTATTAATATTTTTATTTGTGTTTGCCCCTTTCCCCACAATAGACCACAAAGACAAGTGTCCAAGTTAATTCCATTAATTCATTAATATATTCATGTATACATATCATAGTGGCAAATAAAAAAGAATCACAATACAAAAGACAATTTAAATAAGTAGAATGTCAATCGCATGTCAAAGACTTGATTTAATGCTTTAGTACTCAACATGCATTCAAAATATAAAAATAGACTTCTGATCAAGTTTATATACAGTTTTCTTTATAAATATAAGTATACAAATGTATTTTTAAAATACAAAGATAAATACAGTGACATAGTGTACATTGTGTACCAAACCAGCAATTACAAACATTTTTTGGATATTTAGCATTCACAAAACACATTTATTACATTAGAAATGCAACTTTAATGACAATTGCAGGTCTTGTTTTTTGTCTTTGTTTCTCATTTCTGTCTTTTTGTCACCCACAGTCCCTCACTTTTACCCTGAAGGTAACAGGAAGCAGTCAGTGGGTGGTAAATAAATAATTAACATTAGAAACAGGCAGTCTAGCTCTGCCGGACATCCTGTAAGAGTTTGTTGATCTCGGCCACCAGCTCGCTGGCGTCCACCAGCTCATGTCGGCTGTCGCTGCGTTTGCCCTGAAGGTGGCTGAGCACCGAGTCGAAATCATCCTCCTCGTAGTTCTCTGGGATCTCCTCCATGGCAGGCAGCCACTTGGAGGAGGACCCGGGAAGCGGCACTGATATTGGCACGGGAGCTGTGGAAGGCTGCACTAGCGAGGGACTGACCAGTGCCGTGAGCAGGGGACTGCTGTGGGGTTTAGGTGTGTGGCCGCTGTTCTGAGGACTGTTTTTGGGTGCCTGCGAGCCCTTTTGGCTGCAGCTCTGCGTGCTGAGCTTAGTGCTGGGCTTCAGGGTGTGGTAGCTGCCTCCCTGGTGGTGTCCAGATGGGCCAATGCTGCTTCCAGGATTCTGGAAGTGGGTGTTGGCAGCCCACGCTGCCACGCCCTGCTGGTGGACAGAAGGGCTGGGCTTGCCTGGTAGATGGCCCCTCCTGCGATCTAAAGATCCAGTCATGGGCACACCCACCCCACTCAGGCTTGTCCCCTTCTGGTTCTCATTAACCTGCACGTATGAGTCCAGACCCTGGGGCAGCAACCTCTGGAAGACACTGCTCATCTCTGACAACAGTGACGTGGTTCCACACAGGTCTTCATCTCTTTGCTCGCTCCTATTGTCCTCTCCCCCTTCCTCCTCTCCTCCGTCTTCACCGCCCAGGTCCTTGCCAAAAGTGGAGAAGCTTTGGTTACGGGCAGTCCCAGTGTCAGTGCAGGGCTGCGGGATCTTTTCCTGTGATGGGTCGTTGGGTTGGCGAGACTCTTCCCCAGGGATGTAGAGGTTGCTGCGGTAGTCAGAGGAGGATGATGGATGTGGGCCCAGTGGGGGCATCCAACACTGATCTGAGTGACCCAAGACACGACACTCCTCTGTGCAGAGCCTCATAGCTGGACAGAAAGACAAAAACTCATGAGTAATGGGGAATGCTGAGGTGCACTGCCCTCTCTGTCACTGTGTTCAGAAATATGTCAAGCTGGACATCAAACGTCAGTTTGACACCAAATAAACTGTGTTGTAGCAGCTTATGAAATAAATTTCTGTTGTTATTAATTTAGTAGACCCAAAGTCCACTATTAGTTCAGAGGTAAATGTTTTGTTGTAGAGACCTAACCCCTCACATCTTTAAGTACCAGCGTATAAAACAGTCCTCACAATCAAGAAGCTGAAATTAGATGACGTTTGTCGGTTTTGGTTGATTAAACAGCTGAAGTAATTAATCCATTATCAAAATGTGTTGACAACTAATTTTCTGTTCATTGACTGACTCATTACTCAACTAATTGTTTCAGCTCAATTAACACTGTATTGATTTGGAGATGAGGCTGCACTCAGGTTTGGCACAGCAGTTGCACCATATGTTTATGTACATGAAAGTGTATATTTAAATGTCTGAATGTGAAAAGCTCTAACTCCGCAGGTAGTGATTCGACATAAAGAGCCATAACCACTGTAACCATAATATTATAGGAAGAAGATGATAAAAAGAAGAAGTGATAATTAAAACCATTTAAATTTTAAAGAAACTATGTAGAGTGGTACTACATATGATGTTTGTGAGTGACCACATAGTGCTTTTATACCTCTGCGCCGGCGATGGCCATGTCCACAGGCATTATCATTACACGCACCTTGTGGAAGGTACATAAGTAAATCACAGTATTTTTATGTGTATTCTGTTGCTTTCATGTTTGATTTTGAGATTAAACCTATGACAGTTCAAAGACATGTAAAGAAAGATTCCTGACAGTTGAGTCGGTTTTTCATCCAGCTAATATTTGCCTGCATCTCCTCAGGTGTTTATACTGCTCTGTCTTTGAAAATCTGCCCTAATTAGTCTGAAAGGCTCTCTCCAGGAGCACTGCCTGCTACCTTCTAGTGTATTTACCACAGAGAGACAATTCAGCAAGGCCGATCAATGCCTATTACCCATTCAAAATAACTCCTCCACTAAAAGCTCTGCATTTTTCCCTTTCAAGTCGCTCTTTTCAATATTAAATCTTCAAATAAAAAATCTCTAAAGAATAAATTAGACAAATCAAATATGCCAACTTAAAGCCTTCATTAAAGGAGCGCGGCACTTTTCAGTCATGCTATTGAGGGACTTCATTATCCCCTCATTAACATGAAAGGAACATTTATAATACATCTTAAAGCAGATGAAAAGTGCATTTGGATGCACTGGAAGGGAAAAAAGCGTGGGGGCAACCACAGATTTTTGAAAGGGTAAAAAATGAAAGATTTAACCCAAATGATTTGTGTATAAAAAAAAATAAAAAAAGAAGAATACAGCAGACATGCGTTAATTGAAAGCCTTCCTGTCTGACTGACTCCAAACTCAGTTCACTCAAATCAGTTATTTTTGACTGATTATCTTGGCAATAAAGTATCAGCTAATTTGTTCCGAACGCACAACTAAACAGTTTGCTGCCGATAATGTGTTTGTTTACTTCACAGCTTTTATTATACTGGATTGTATCAAAGAACAAATTTTACTTTTATCCCTGATCCCTGATAGCAGCAGGGGGGCTGAGCAGAGAGAAAGACAGGGGACGTTGCTAGCAGTCTGTGAGGACATATTTAAAGGCACATTCCAACAGTTTAGTACAGCAATGCAGTTTCATGAAGTCGTGACTCTCTCTCTGCCAGGCTAAGTAATGCTCATCACAAAATACATTGCTGCTTCTCTGCACAGTGAAATGTTTAGAAGTTAAATATGCTTGTTTGTGTGTGAATTTAAAATGAAATACAGCATGAGCTTTGGAGTATGCAGGCAGATAGATTTTTTTGCTTTGAGCCAAAGCAGCAGTTTCCCCTGGTTATAGTCTTTCTGTTAATTTTGGATAAGCACATCCTGACTCTAAGACCAAAAACACACCACATGACATCAATGTTCTTGCCATTTTCTCAGAGAGCAAGCAAACTATTTGTTTAAATACAAAAAGAGAATAAAGAGTGCAGAGTAGCTGTCATTACATTGTTAATGTTTCATAGAATTTCATATTTCCCTTCACGGTTCTTAAAGCATTTCATTTGTCAGCTTGAAGGTGCACTCATGTTTATATACTCAATAAACTCTCCAGCATCTAGGTGGACTGCAAACAGAGAATTTCTACCTGATTCTTCTTCTGAGTGAGGAGGGCTATATCCAGCTATAATGACAGGGCACCCAGTAAACAGCACTCAAAATCATCTATGCTGCAGTGGACATGGGGGTGGGAGGCAGGGTGAACATACAGAAGCAGAAATGTGAGCTTTGAGATGTAATTATGCTCTTCAGGGCTTAATCACGAGTGCAACCCAGAGCCGACTCCATAGCAACTACTCGTCACATGGCAATTAAATGCCTACTTTTCATCAGAGGAGCAGGAGGGCTTCGGTTTGGACGGCTTGAAGGTGGGGGAAAAAGAAAGTGACTAACGAGCAGAACTCCTCCACAAAGGTATAAAGGAAGGGAGGGAGGGGGTGTTAGTGATGAGATTGTCTGCCCGTCTGGGGCGACTTTAATTGGGATGTAGCTCAAACGCAGTGTCGAGTGATGGCTGTGTGGGAAGCTGGCTGGAAAGAAGAGGGAGTTCTGGGAGGAGAGGGATGATGTGATAAAAGAAGCTGCGACTGCTCACAACCTGTGTGACGTTAGCGAAGACAGGCTGGAAGTTTAGAGTGTGCGACTAAGTGTTTCTAACTTAACTAGTCAATGAAACCTGCCAGTTATTTGAGACTAGGTAGGTAGAATATACTAACGTCAGTAGTCAATCAGTGCTCAAAAAGTGTTCATACTTCTCCCTTGTTAACTTAACTGTAGAGAGAATGGAAACTCACACAGGTGAGTCACAGTAGGGGAAGGAGATGAGTGACTCTAAAGAGGAATCAGATGATCTATCTGGAGAAATTGCTCAAGAACTTAGTGACAGTGAAGTGAAACGGACTAGTTGAGTTTGCTATGTGCAGTAACACATGCACATGCAGCGTGCCATGCAGGAAAAACAATCCATGCTGGAACAGCGATAAGCTAATGGGCATCTGATGAATAAAGTGATGTATGGGATTTGATGGGTTCTGACATGTTTATAGATGATCAAATTCTCATGATCTCAGCAATAGACTTGTTCTTTGTCATGTGGATTTGTATGTGGCACTGATTTCAATGCTATTCTGAAAATCAAGGAAAATGAAAAAGCTCTTTCATCATATATACAAATACTCCTTTGGTTTTAGGTATGTCCGATTATTGATCAGTGGCCCTATAGTAACCCTTTGTAGCTTAACTCCACTGTATACAAAGGGAGACAAATTCCACACTCATCACTCTGTTAGTTCATCTTAAGTTCAGCTGTAGCTAATATAAGGCTTCAGCATGCTAAGTAATATCAAATGCTTTCTTCCAGAGTTAATGTCTTCAGTATACAAAACCCTTCTTCGTGTCTTGGGAGACATACAGGCAGAGCTGTATACTTGGCTGTAATCTTCGTTCACATCCACTTGTTTTGTGTAACTCCAACCCTGCAATGTTTTTTAGCGTTTCTTTGTGTAAAGGATAATTTCATGGTAGATGACTGCAGCAACTATTAACCCTTTCCAGTGTGAACTGTATTAGCTATAACTTAATTTAATTTAATTACTAACAAATCCACAGTTAAGACAGACTAAGACATCTGGCACAAGCCTGTGTGGTGTTTTTGGGAAAGTTTTATAATTCTTGCATTGTACAAACTAATAATACAGATTTGGATTCAGCTTGAGTTAAGACTGGAGGGGAGTGATGGAATATGAAGGGAGGGTTGTGGGGTGTTGTGGATGGTGGGCCAGGGGGTGTACCTGCATGCGTTCTGTGCTGGCCATCAGGGGCATATATCTCAGTAAAGCCCTCACCAAGGAGCCTATCCATGGGCGACTCCCTGCCAGGCTCATAGTCGCTGTCCCCGGCCTCGCTATCTCCACGACCGCTGTCTTTCAGGCTGAACTTATCCATCTCGTTCAAGGCATATCTGCACACAGATAAACAAAGATTTGATATATTATTCATGGCTAATCATTGACAGTATTATCAAATGGTTATGGGAATGTCATTTTGGATTCAGAGAGAGGCTGAGAGTGCTCTGCAGAAGAGGTTTTACATAAAATTATGCAAATGTGAAGTTTTCAAACATTCAGTTTGACTCTAAACCAAAAAGCTACAGGATCTGGATGTAAAGCACTATGTGAAAGTACTGACAACAGACACAATCATGTAGAGACATTTTATCATGATATTACAGATGTAAAAGTGCATCATGTTCTAAAGTTTGACAACAAACGTCATTTTGCATATGCATTACCTGTAGCTCCTGGTGTATTTGTTGCCCCTGAAGCTTGGTCGCGGCTGGTACTGGCCCTGATGGAGCATGGACAGAAGCTGTGAGACTTGCTACAATCCCAAGAGAAACAAGAAAAAAAGAAAAGAAAAAGACAAAAATAAAGGAAAAATGAAGAGGGGAAATGAATGGAGTCAAACAAGCAAGGCTACAAGACAATGTGGAGTGGGGGAACATTGTGGGTTGAGGTGAGGGGTAGCATGACAATTTGTGACTTGCTTCTGAATGTGATGGTGAACAAAATGACACAAAGGGCTGGAGGTAACAGAATATATATATAAAATATATAAAAATAAATACTGAATGTAACACAACAAATGTGCATAATATATGATTTTGGACAGAAAGATTACAAATCTTTTGGAAGTGGTATATTTGATCTTCTTTGAAAAAAGGAAAATCTGTTCTTAAAATCAAATAATACTTCAGGTCTTCACTTCTTTTAGCACAAACAGCAGTCATTACTGAGGTTTAATGAAAATTAACAAAAAAAGAAACAGAAATCTCCTTCTCTTACCTCTACAGGAGGTGTGGCATGTGCCAGCTCCAGTGCAAAATTCTCTGGTACATGATTGGAGGAGATAGTAACCAGGCTGTTCAGTGACTGGCGGCTATGATGGCTCTGCCTACTCCCCAGGGTGCCCCTCTCAGGTGTAGGGGAGGCTGAGGGGGAGCGTGGGTGTGACCGGACGGGCAGAGTCCCGTTTGAGGTCGGTACCAGGGTGATGTCTGCCTTGTGGATCTGCCTCGCAGGCTTCTTGGGGTGGTTCTGGTAACTGTTCTCTGCCACACGGCAGTTGTAGTTGTGTCTGGGGTCTTTCTTCTCACGGTTGCAGCGGGCAGTAGCAAACATCACCATGACGATAAGGAGCAGAGCACAGACAGCACCCAGAGAGATGATGACGATGAGAGAGAGATCCAGTGAGGATTGACTCGAGCCGGTGGGGTAGAGAGGGGGGAGGATGTCCATGTTCTCCTGCAGGGAGAGCCTGAGGAGGGCCCCAGTGGACAGCCGACTAGTGCCCCTGTCCTGCACTTCCACCCTGATTTCCATCACATCCCGTGGAGCCTGGTCTAGACTGGCATTGGTTCTGAGCTCACATCGCCGGGCATCCATCACAAACAGCCCGTCCTCGTTGCCACCAATAATGGCACAGCTCACCTCTCCATTGGCACCAGCATCGCGGTCTGTAACTTTAAGAGCAGTGATCAACTGACCTGGTGATGCATACTTCCACACTGGAAGTTCAGCAGTGTGATTCCGGAGGGAGGGGGAGTGAATGATGGGTGGGTTGTCATTTTCATCCAAAACAGTCAGCAGGACAGTGGTGTTTGCTGACAGTGCCGGGTTTCCCCCATCACGTGCCTGAACGGTGAAGGTAATTCTGCTCACGTCTTCATGGTCAAAGCTGCGTAGGGCATAAATGGCACCATTAGAGGGGTCAATGGTGACATAGGTGGAGATGGGGCTCCCTTGGACTGTTGCATCTATAATGTTATAGGTGACCTGGCCATTGGTGCCCAGATCTGGATCTGAGGCCACCACGGTCATAAGATAGGCTCCCGGAGAGTTGTTCTCTGATTTAAAGACCTCATAGCGGCTCTTTTCAAAACGTGGGGGATTGTCATTTTCATCTAACACCTGAACAGTGAAATGTTTGATGGTGGAGAGGCTGGGAGAGCCCTTGTCCTCAGCTATAACTGTCAGACTGTACTCTGACCTCTTCTCCCTGTCCAATGAGACGTTGGTGAGGATCATGTAGTTCTTCTCGTAGGTCTTCTGGAGTCTGAAGTGGCCATGGCCATGCAGCCTGCACACCACCTCACCATTGAGCCCTGCATCACTATCATCAACGCGCACCAGAGCTATGAAGGTGTCAACAGGCGCCCCCTCTGAAATATAGGCCACTTCCTCTTTGCCAGGGGTCATCAGGTTGATGTTTATTTCAGGTTTGTTGTCATTAATATCCACTACTTTAACCACAATTTTACAAAGTCCAGGGATGGAGTTTGGGCCCAAGTCCTGAGCCTGAACATCCAACTCATAGGAAGCAGTAGTTTCATAGTCCACTTTTTTAATAAGGGTAATGTGCCCATTTTCTGGATTTATCTTAAATGTTTCCAAAATCTTTGGGGGAACATGACTGCTGAAGGAGTAAACTATTTTCCCATTAGTACCTTCATCTGGATCTGTGGCGTTTAAATCAATGAGTAGAGTCCCTAGGGGAGAGTTTTCCAGCAAATTGATGATATAGGCCGGTTCATCAAAAGCTGGGCTGTTGTCGTTGGAATCTGAGATGCTGATCTTGAGCAAAGTGGAGCCAGACTTGGGGGGTACACCATTATCGGAGGCTGTGAGCTGCAGCTGGTAGCTGGATTGCACCTCCCGGTCCAGTTCCCTCATCACCACTAGCTCTGCGTATTTGGCCCCATCCGTCCTGGTTCTGATATCAATCTTAAAGAAGTTATTTGGAGTCAGGGAATAGGTGTGCAGGGAGTTCTCTCCGACGTCTGCATCCACGGCACCGTCCAGGGGGGTGCGTGTCCCCACAGATGCGCTTTCTGAGATCTCAATGGGGACAATGGCGCGAGAGAAGTACGGGGAGTTGTCGTTAATGTCCAGCACTTCCACCTCCACATGGAACAACTGCAGGTACTCTGTCGGGAGCGTGACCACATCGAATTCAATCGAGCAGTTCAAGTTTTTCTCACATAGCTTCTCACGGTCGATTTTGGTGCCAATGCTGATTTCCCCGTCCTCCTCCCGGACAGACAGGAACGGCGTACTCCCCCGCTGCATAGCGCGGAACCGAAAAGTCAGGGAACTCGGTAGTTTGGATAAAACCTCGGCGACATCCTCCTTTAACCGTGCAATAACCGTGCCTACTTTCTGCTCCTCATAAACTTTATATTTCAAAGTCTTACCGGTTGCGCCGTGGATAAGCACACAAAAAAACAACAGTTGGAGTAGAGCCGGTGAAAAAATATTTCCTTTGGTTTGGATCATTTTTGCCCCCATGTTCTGTACGCACATTGTGATTACTTCCACAGATGGAAAAAATCGGATTGGTGGGGGGCGGAGATGATGTCTTCTCAGAAGTCTGGCATGTTAAATCCTGCACTGCTGCTCAGCGCCTGCGAGAAAACTCCGCAAAAAGAGAAATAAATAAATAAATAAGCACACGAGTCAATTGTCCTTCCTTTGGGGAAGAACTGGAGACCCAGTCAGACCGCGGCGCTCTCCTGTGATGGATCTGTTGCATATATCCACAGATGTCCGTCGCCTGTTGTGCGTGTGCGCCAGTGAGTGAGTGAGAGTGTTTGTCTGGGCGAAGAAAAGACGCAGCTTTCTCCCAGTTTGTGTGTGAGAGACACAGGGAGAGAGAGAGAGAGAGAGTGTGCGTGTGTGCGCTCTGCGCCGCTCGAGTCTCTCTCACTCCACACCGCCCCGCACCCAAACTGCGTCTCTTTTCCACACAAAAAACACCCCCACCTCCCCCTACTCACATTCCCTCGTCCCCTCTGCTCCTAAATCTCCAGAATGGCCTCCTTCAAGCAGCACAGGAGGGACTATTGATGGTAGACCCGTCGCTCTCTCTCCCCCACCCTCCTCCCCAGCACAGAAGACACCCCAGCATTAAAAGTGTGTCACAACAATGGGCCAGAGGAGGAATTATTCTGGGCTCAGCCACTTTTAACACAACCGCACCCTGACCCGCGGCAGACTTACATTGTTATGGTTCCAATTCACAACGTGTGCCAACTCACGTCCTTTGTCATGTGTGTGTAAAACGCTCTCAGAATAATAATGCCAGGAGAAAACATGCCCATCACGCAGCCTGGTGACATGTGTGAGACCATGGCGCACGCTTTAAATGTTTTCATGATACTGTTTAATGTTAACTAGGATCGCACTGATATCTCTATATGGGGCGCGCAGGGTACAAAATACAGAACAGTTCTCCAGCAATTCTCATGTTACTAGTTTATCCAGCTTGAAGTTTAAGATCCACACACACAACAAGAAAACGTCAGTTCATCCAGCTACATAAAAACATTCATAACATGACTTATTTACGTTTCTCAGCATTTAGAGGTTTTTCTTTGCATCTAATTGCTCTGTTACATTGTTCGACTCATCCATATGGGTGAAGGTATGGCGTGTGCTCTGCCCATCCACCCAGCTGACTCCCACGTGTGCTCTTTTCCCAAACCTCCTCCTCCTCTTTCTGCATAATAATGTTTCATGGAAGCTTGCGTCTGTGATCCGACCAAATTACCATCCTGCAAACTCAAAGTGTCGCCCAGAGAGCAAACAACTGGGCAAGCGGAGCTTTATGAGAGCAGCACCAGGCCATCTGGCCAGGGCCTCCACAGCCCAAACCTACAATTACCATCTATACAGACCGTGCCACCCCCCAGCCGGGAAACACCAAGTGAGAATTAGCCTCAGCTCGTGTCAGATAAAATCCAGCATCATTCTCATATTTCTATGGAAAACTGGTTTCTAAAGGGGAGAACATGACAGTGATTTTTTTCATTTTGGTGTGTCATAGGTGCTGATATGTTTCAGGGGAAGACAAAGGGGAGGGGTGTGAGGCCCATTACGATTAAACAGGCTGATAAGTCTCTTTTATAGCACTTGTTAATCCATGTTTCACTCCTAAAATGTACAGTACGTTCTCATCAGCGTGTCATAGAGTCCACTTAACCAGCAGAAACCAGCTTTGAAGGTTCCCCAGATTCCATTTTCCCCAAGTCGTTCTGGAAGTAATGAGTCGCGCTGCGCAGACCTATATTCTCAATAAGCTTCACTTGGAGTGCCAGCCATATCTGATACCCGCCGCGCTGATTGGTTTCAACAGAGTATATGATCTAGGGCCAGCATCTTTAAGAGGATATGACTCTTTGATGAATTTTATCTGCATGTTACATTCCTGTGTGTGACCCGTGGGAACAGGCTCTCTGCGCCGCCATCTGTCTCTAAGCAAACACATGGACATCGGCTTCTGAGCTGATATACACACATACTGATGCTGAATGACTCAACAAGGGCAAAGCATCCATACAGCCCACAGTTTAAATGTTCAGATTTCATTCTGTGTGTTGGTGATAAATTATGATAGTTTGTTTGTGTCACTGGATGAACCTGTGACTATAGTTCGGCCCTTTTACTCTTACTACCAAAACCATATCCATCCTATCAGAGGGCTTTATTGTAATAAACATATTATTCCTTTGTCGTCTATGTGCACTTTAAGGCATTGCTCTCGAACAAACTGGGCCACAGATCTTCTCTCTTTGCGCTAGAGCGCATGGTTTTCACCTGAAATCAACAACAGTGAAACTTCATGTGATTGATAAAACATCACATTCAAACATTTCTTTATTTGAGGGAGTGTTTTTGAGGGGGGTCAGCTCAGTGAGGCACTTAAACCTTGTCCTCCTCAACCATGCGACTGTTAAACTGAAGTCGACTTTTATCCAGCTGATTGAACCATTACGTGCGACTTGGGTCCACACTGGCAGGAGCGGACAGGCCACAACAGAAGAAACATTTAACAACTTTAGCCACGGGCCAGTGCCCCGGTGAAGAGCTTACGGTGCCCGGAAGCCGGGGACGCACTTTTCCTCTGCAAAAAACAAAAGAGAAACTCAGTCACTAAACAGACAGAAAACACTGAGTATAAGATCGCACTGCAGTAATAATATTACTGGTTTGTAATGCTGCGGTCATGTTGCACAGCTTCAGTACATTCAGAAATATTCAGCAGACAGACACTGCTGCGTCAGGATGCTCATATGGCCAGTTGGCTGTAGGATGGCCGGGTGGGTGATGGTGTGGATGGAGAGATTCTCCCCTCAGGGGACCATAAAATCACTGAAAGGAGTTCAGAGGATCGCTGGGGGTGGGGGCAGGGTGACTGGGGCTCGGGGTTGGGGGCTCAGCAACTTTGTCATTGAAATGAAGCAGGAGATTCCGATGACAAAAGCAGCGTAGCAGGTGGAGAGAGGGCGGCGTGGGAGCCCTCCCAAAGCACCCCCACTATCCGCAGAGAAAGTGTGCGTATATGGAGGGGCGGGGGGTGCCGGCTGAGAGCGGTTGTATGGGGGCCAACTAATATCACCATCAATGTTAATGTTACTCTACTGTAAGCCAGCAAACCGAGTAACAGCCACAATCACTAGTTACTGCTTCACTCTCATCTTGTATGTTGTTCTTCATCATCTCTCTCTTCATCATCTCGACGTACGTCAGGGCGGGCGGATTGTAAAGGCACGCGAGCATCTGCCAGCATCTCATTACCATGCTGTTAGCTCGCACGAGACGGAAGAGTTTTCGGGGGAGTCGGGATGGCCTGGTCACAGATGACACATCACAGCGTCCAAATGTGCAACAATCTAAAATCAAGCTGCTGATGCTGAGCATTGTCACAGAATTAAAGGACAATCCCACCAGTTTTCCAAAACATTCACCAGCTCTCGAGCCTGGTTCAGGTGCAGTGAGGTCCAGTTGGATGTGAAGGCCAGTAAAGTTCTTATGGCTTCTTTATGTTATGTACAGTTCCCTCACCAGAACCAAAGGAAGACATCCCACAGCTGATGTTGGCATAATGAGATTCAAAGTTCCAAACCCAACTCAGAAACAAGGTATGGGGATAATTCATGACAAATGGTATTAAGCCTTGTTTTGGGAATCCTTCTTGAAAATATATTCAAAACAGCATGCTGAGAGTTTTGATTCAACTAATTCAGTACAGATTTTATTGAATTACTAATTAATAGTAACTCCACAGATGGTAAGTGTCTTTTTAAATTTTCATGTCAATTTCATCTTTCTTCTAGTCTTAATCTAAGCATTCTGCTAACCATGTCCAATTCTGTGATTACACTCTAGAAAGTGTTGTGTGAATGTGTTTTTCTCAAATAACATCCAGGAAAAAGCCTCTGTTCAATGTTTGATCACTGCCCACTGTATTTCAGCAGTTATTCAAAGATGATATTTTGCACTACTTTGTTTTTGCTGAAGAAGAAACATTTATTTTTGTTAAGTTGTGACAGCAAAGAGTTTTTGTGAAGCACAACAGACAGCTCTGCAACCTTGCAAGCTGCAGACTGGACTGCTTGTCCAATTACCCTCCGTGGGTAATTGTTAAACACTGGTGTAAACACTTGGATCACAGTCTTCACATTTCTAGTGTTCTAGTTCGGCAGAAGCTAGATCAGCATATCATGTTGTTGACACTTGTACAGTAAGTATTCAGTACAGTAGAGAGCCTCCTGTGTACACACTTTTAGTCAGCATAGTTTTTTACTGCTTTGGACTGGGCCAACACATTTTCAAGTTAAATTTTTTTTTTTAAAGCAGCTCACTTACTTGATCTCCATTAAACATAACTATAAAAATGTAATATGTTGTTGTCAGAGTACAGTACAAACAGTAATCATGCCTGCATATAAGTCAAGTCAAGTAGAGCTTTATTGTCATCTCAGTCATTTAGGACACGATGAGACGAAATATCGTTCTCCTGGATTGAAGGTGCAACATACAACACACACGACAGCAGTACACTCAGACTGGCCAAAAGTGAGGGTACCAAAGGGTTTGGGGGGCTGCAATATAATAAACCTATATAACTATAAATACATATCTTTACACTACCTAGAATATTCAAAAACTTTACCTAAAAAAATAATAAAATCCAAGTATAATACAATAGGGGAGACATAACTGGGAGACAGCAATACAGAGACGACAAAGAGAGGAGAACAGCTTATGTGTTTCTATAGAGGCAATGGATAAAAAACAAGCTTATTTCATATATTGATTATGACGCTTTCTTAATAACGGCAAAAATGTTGCTAACAGTGGCTTTTGTTATTTTTGATACTACTGATACTACTGCTACTATTGATGACTTCCGTCGTGTAAAGCTATCATATTTGACACATTTAGAATTAAAACAATTGTAACAGTATATGCATACATCTTTGTCATGATTTTCAGGCTGGTCTAGATCTGTAAATGACAGGAGACTAAAAATTTTCTCTTCACGGGATCTCCGATCCCAATCCAGTCTATTCTCCTTTGTTGTCCCTGGCTGGTGGAATGACTTGTCCTGCCCCATTTGACTGACTGAGACTATCACCACCTTTAAAACACATTTGAAAACTCACATGTTCAAAACGTATTTCAAATGTGTCTAACACACACACACACACATTCACAAAAATTGTCTAGCACTTAACATTTCCTAGCATGTTCTTTATCTTGACGAGTTAGGTCTTATCAAGGCTCTTAGTTTGTAGTAACTCAGAATTTACAGAAACCAAATGGTAATTGCTGGTGTCTTCTCCTTGTCTGCCAGGTAAAGTAAAGTAAAGTACAGTAATATTCCTCTACATCAACATTATTTACAATGGTTGTGCAAAGAATAGTGTACTATTAAAGTAAATACTGTAAGCGTGTGTTACATGAAAAAACAGAAAAAGATTCATGTAAATCTAGTCTTAAATACTGCATTGTACACATCACATGTAGTGTCCCTGTTCAGCTGCACTAATGCTATAAAGTCTGTCACCACTCCAGGAAAGCTTGTTTGCTTTCCCTTTTGTCTCTGATCAGCTCTGATTGTCTTCACTGGGTTTGCCAGTCCATCCATAAAACCCCCTGCTTCTTCCTCGGGTGCAGTCTTGTTAACTGCCTCCAGGACTACATTCACATTTGAGGGCATTGAAGGAGCCCCTTGACTTGGTAATGAGATCTCCAAGCTGTATACAAGGCCCTTGTCTTGTTAGGTATGTGCTGTGCTCTGCCACCATTTACCTTGTTGACGTTCTCTGAGCTTTGAAAAGATGCTTTCACGTCCCGTTTTGCCTTGAAGAGCAGCTCTCACAAGGTACACTGAAATGCTAGAAAGGAATTTTTCTAAAGACACATTTTATCCTTGGTTTAGAAATTACAGATTTTAAACCAGGCTCTTGTTGAAGTTCGTTCACATATGAAATATTTATGAGCTTCAAAAATCAGGAACATCTTGTCAATACTCTCTGCAAGCAGCAAGTTGTCATCGACCCTGTTTCACAAATTAGAGTAGTGCTGACAAACACCACAAAGGTATCCGTCTGCGGGGACTCTGGCGGCTGGTTTTATCTCTCACAAAGGGTAATTGACTTCTCTGGCTCACCTCAAAAGACTTGTGGTAGTTTTACATTTCATGCACAAACAGCACAGGCCTGTTTAGGATGATCATAGGCACTTTTACACTAGGCACTGCCTTGCATTCATGCTGTGACAAAGGCAAAGCCCTCCTCTCTGACGGACACACGTCTGGCATATGCTGCCGTGATACCCGATCTCTTGTTTTCGAAGTAGCACAATAGTCTTTCCTGGTCTACGCCCTCTTTTAAAATCTTAGGACTGTTATATTAGTGTCCAGTCAGTTGTTCTACCAGTGTAATAACTTCAGAATCTTCAAATGCTACTTTTCTATGATCCTTTTTCTATTCATATTACCCCACCCCTTATTGTGCCTCTTTCTCTTTAAAAGAGTAGCATCTGCCAGATGCTAAGCAAACACGTTCCTTTTGTTTCATATTGGATTTATTTGAAACTGGCTCTCTCTGCACAAACACAGTAGCAAAGCAAGCACTACTATTTGCTATAGTGTTGATCATAAAACTCTTCAAGTTAACCAGGTTTTGTACAGAGGGCGCTCCTCTTCGCATAGGTCACTTAAATCTTAGTTTGCCCACAACCTGGGAAACAACTCGTTAGACTTGTATACACAATGCTTTTTTTTTACAGCAGTCTGTGTTGTGGGTGACGCATGGTCACAGAACAATAGAGGGACGACAGCAGCAGCTAAAGATTTTTTCTGCACTGACCCTAGTGTCGGGAGCGAACAAAGACCTAAGTGGTTCGGGTTGAATGTTTACCACGTGTGGGTCCAATGCATGACATATTTTCGGGAGTGCTCATTCATTAGACTAAAGATTTACTACCCCCCCAGTTACCCAGCAGCCCCCACATCTTCTCTTCTATTTGTCTTGGCAGATGTGAGGCAGGCATTGGCCTTTCTTTCTTTTTTCTTTTCCCATTTTGCGTGGGGGTAGAACCTTTCTTGCTCAAGTGCCACGTGTTCCTAATTTTAGGTCAGTTTGCATGGAAACTCTTATAGATCCCTGGATCAACTTTCACAGCTGGCTAAGACTCTCCCTCTGTTCTGACTTTGGAATGATTCAAGGCCTGGGACCAGCTCTCTCTCAGTTTAATATTTGCTTTAAAATTCATTCACTTAGTTGCTCTTTTGTGTGCCGTTTCCCTTTGCTGCTCATACTTCATCAGTGTGGCATTGCTAGGGCAATCAACTGGTTATTAAGCCATAAACTGATCACTTAAGGCGTAAATGTAATTGTCAAACATCTAATTCATTACAGCAGAACTAATTAGTGGGTGCAATAACAATCATATTTCCTATTTTAATGATTTTAAAGTTCTGTTATTTTGCAATTAGATGCAAGACCAACTGTGAGTGAGGGCTAGTCATCAGATTTGTTTTTCATTATTAGCTATTACCTTACTAACTTTACAGATTTCCCATTGAGTACTCAGGTGCACCACAGGGCTTTGTTAATAACTGCCTGCTGCAGCGCCCCACACAGACACTGATACTCTCTATAGTGTTTCACAGTAACTAGCTATTGCAGTCAAGCCAGTGCTATTAGTTATCACTGCATGCTCTTGTTTTATGACCTTAATTAAAAGGGTCCAGACAGTGAAAACAGCAGTTGTGTTTATCAAGGAGGCCCATAGGGAAGGGGATACTAAAGGGTGTACTTATTACACGGCCCATAACCAGGCCAATCCTAATGATTCTCAGACCCATGTGCTTTATCTAAACACATTCCAGGTTGAGCTTGGGGAGAAAACTGCAAGGGCCTCATCTAGTGAAACATAAAGCATTTAACTAGCTAAAGCCTGAGCATGATCCTCCTCTTTGTTTGACCTCCATTAAAGATAGGGTTTTGAGGGGAATTCAGGTCTAAGGCAGATAATCTAAGATCTAAAATCTCTTCAATCAAGTGCCATCAAGTCAGTCCATTGTGGGGTATTCTCACTCAACAACAGCAAAAGCCATTTCGTTCCTAAAACAACAGAGTTTGTAGAAAAAAAAACTGTAAGTGCGTATTTGTTCAAGTCTGCTCTCAAATCCGCCAGTTAGTTTGAGTCACTAAGAGAAACAGACAGGGGAAAAGCACAAGTGCAGGCGGTACAGGTTTTTGGAAGTGTATCAAGGATGTGAAAGCCCCAGAATGGGGCTGTGGCACGGTGTAAAAATGAAAAGTAAACAAGCTTTTCTGACAGCTAAAGAGTCTCCTGGCATCTAAAGAGCTCATGTTCACCAGACAGACCCACTCCCAGCTACTAAGGGAAGTGTACAGGCAGCCGCAGGGCACAGCGACAGGGGTCTGCAGTGTGTGGGTGCAGATTTCGTGTAGAATTATATGGCTGAAATGTGGGCCAGAGTCAGCACTAAGCTAAGGGCCAATACCTGTGTGTTGATGAGCAGGGACACATTAAAAGCTACAAACACTTAGTGGCATTCTCCTTGCTGAATCATTCATAGGCAAGTCAACACATTTGAAGACGCCTGAAAAGTAGGGGTAGGGAAGGAGAGGAGTAGGATTTGCATTAGGAAAAGTTGAAATGTCAGAGCAGCATTTGTGAGATTTCTCTTCTACACACAGTACTGCGTTCTGGCACACATTTAATAGTCAGATATACTAATTGACTATTAATTTGAATCAGAGTCTTGTGCAGTATAAAAATAACTTTGTGAAAACCCCCTAATGATCTGATTTGGTACATTGTACATTCTCTTTCTCCTCACTTTTCCTTACTGCTCTTTTTCTTCCTCCTTCATCCCACTGGGTTTGTTAATGAAAACTTAAGGTTCAAACAAATCCAATACTCTCAAGAGGGATTCTCTGCAGTAGGCTAGGGTAGAAAGAGAGCAAGAGAGATGCACCAGAAGCATTTCTTTGCCGAGCTGTGTTTAAGCTAATGAAAGACCTTCCTAATTACTTTGCCAGTGTTGATTTCCATGAGAAAGCCACAGTCATCAGTCACGTCACCTTATTCATTAGTCTTGCCTAAAGGACAGCCCCTCCATTTCTGGCCACCTCCCACCCCTCGTCTTCTACTTTCATTTACAATCAACGCTTCCTCACCCTTTGCTTTTTGGTCTATTATAATAAGCCATAGTGTTTTCAGAGTGAGAAAGGGGAGAGGTGCAATAAAGGGAGTAGACACAATTCACTTCACCACCACATTCATTACACAGCTTCAACAAGGTTATAAGAAAGAGTCATGGGTGAAGTCCCAGTGTGGACTATCTCTGAGTATTCATGTCAAACAGTAGGGTGCAGTGGGACATAATTTCAGGTCTTTAATCCAAAGCCAAAAGAAGAAGATTTCAAAAAATGCTTTTTGGAAATCTATTACCAGTCTAAATGGAAGAATGTTCTCTCTTTATGCACTCACAAGTTGGCTTCATTTGGGGATGTAACTAGGCAATATAATTCTTTAGTAAAGAAAGCATAGCCATGGCGTCTCATGTATGCTTCACCTGCCTTCCCAAGTTGTGCATTATGACTTTGCTCTACGTTTAGCTCGTGTTGTTGACTGTATCCCATGTTATGCAAATAATTTCCAGTAGACTACGACTGTGGTCAAATAACAGATAAAGCAAACAGGCATCTGCATGATTGTTGATTGTATAGTTTTATATACTCAAATCTGAGGATTGAGCTTTGGGGAAATCAGATTGTTAGTCCACTTATATGCATATTTGCCAAATGAGATGAAGTTAATCTTGTTTTAGATTTGATACTTGAAGTAAACCAGCAATGTTGCATGTATGTAGCATCAAAGGAAGCACTGAGATGGTAAATGAAAACACATTTTCCAAGACCAGACTTCTGAACCTAAATACTCAAGCAAAACAAAGCTGCAGCCTTGCACAGCTTAGGTTTTCATTTTAAACTTGGCAATACAGGTATAAAAAAATATATAATTATGTGGCTGTTTGGTTAATGAAATGTATACAGCAACAAAACAGCTTTTACAATTTTTATTAATTTAATTTATTTCTCAATCAAAATCTATCAGAATTGCTAGCCCTGCATTCATGTGGACAGAAGACAGGAGACACCTGCCGGTAATCTATTATAGAGCCTTTACTAATCAGTAGTTTAATCAAAATTATCTACACTCAGTGGTCCACATAGTACTTATTTGCAGAGTTTGTAACCACGTAGCAAGGTGTTTGGTCAAGGCCTGCAAAATGCAAGTTAAGATTTAGTCACTTGGAAGCTGACAACAGCTCAAGGCAAGAATGAGCTTTCATAACATATTCATACACATTCAGGCATTATCCTTTCAAATGCATCAATATATATAACTTTATATCTAAAATGCTATTTTAAAAGATGTTACATGTTTCCATTTTTTGCTCTTCTTTCAGTGCATCATATTACGTGTTGAACTAGCGAAAGTGCAGCTCCAGACAAAAGCTCAGCACTCTACACCTGTTCATCTGCTGGTACGTGAGTGAATAGCAGCAATGAGATGCATATGAATGGCAGCCTAAATCAGCCGATCTGCTGATGCTTGACAGCAGGCGCTGTTCAGCGCCACAACATGTTAGATATCTACAGATGTCCACCAATCCTGCACCACCTCCCACTGCTGACTGCAGTGCTCTCTCTCCTACTGTGGGATAAGTGTCAGTGTGTCGGGATGTACAGATGTTGTTTTGTCATTGTTAGAGGCCAGGCAAGAGCCGATAATATGCTATCCCTCCCAGCCCCCACTCCCAGGCACATGACTTTTTGTGGAGGGCTTATGCCCCTATTCTCAAGCCACAGGTGACCTCTGACCCCTTAGCCCTTCCTCCACCAGGGACCCACACATGGTTAAACCCTGTCTTAAACACAGCCCCAGCCACACATTCAGACAAAGACACTCATACACTGACACTGATTCAACCATCTCCCTCTTTCATTCTTCGAGCTCTTTGTGGGAGGTGAAGCCTCCTGCAGGTCATTAGCATGCAGTGTGCTGAGATTAACAGAGCCTCCTCCCTTAATTAACAGTAAAGAAAATGGAGCGACACAGGGGATAGATAGACATCAGACAGAAGGGGAAAAAGAGCTGCTAGAACTGAGCAGAATACCTCTCACCTACCATTCCCCAAGATTAGCCCATATCAATTCAGTGTTTTTGTATTTTCCTTCATTAGCATTAACATTTTACCAGCTTCCTGAGGGAGATCACACATCAACTGCTGCCTCGTGAAGCTCACTGTTGCCTTTATCGATCAGGGAGGGTAGTTTCAAGTTTTTAAAGCCAGCGACAAGTTGGTATTATTCTTTCTTTTTTCAGAAGTAACTTTACCTCACAGTTTGAGGTAACACGGGGAGCCCAAGTAGTTTGTATTCCACTGTGCCCCCCCACCCCCACCCATTGCCTTTTATTATGTTATTATACAGAACACCTCACAAAACACTAAGGGGGTTGGCAGTGGTGGAAAAAAAGTGGGATTCAGAAATGTGATTCAGATGAAAGTGGGCAACTTATCGAGATGAATATTGATGTGGAGTCTGTTTGGAAATCACCCTACTTTCTTCACCAACTAAGTAAAAGAAAAAAAACAATGCTGACCTCCTTTTTACCTTCTGCTCCTCGCTCAAAGTAAGAACAAGTATCAGAGCAATCAAAGACTCAAATCAAACTTGTTCAAGTTTTTGCCAGGTTGTGCTTTTAACAATTCGCCAGTTACTAATTGGGTTAAGTTGTAGAGACTTTACAGGACAGCTTCCAGTTTCACCCCCTGCACTGTTTAGTCTGTTTTCTTATGAACCTAAGGTGTTCTCTGCATCACAGAGACAAAGGAGGCTAAATATCCCTTCTGTTGTAAAGTATTATTGAAGGTGGGAAATGAACATTGCCATGTTAATGCCTGCAGCAAACTCTTTAGTAAGGATTACAGAGAACAAAGCTAAAAAGTGGGGGGTAGTCAGGGTCTGGCCTTTTTGAAAGTGGGAACAAGCACATCTCCCAGCGCAAATATACGGTGGGATGACCCATCATGTTTTGTAATTTTGGTGAACAATGGGTGCAAACCAAGCACAGCTTGCAGCATTGTGGAAGAAAGTCTGAATACCAAATCAGCAGGTGGAGCCAGGGCAGGCTTCAGTAATGACCCATCACATGAGCTCATCCACATTAAGAGCAGCAGACAGATGGAGTCAGGCAGAGAGACGGAGAGAGACTGACGTTCAAGCACACAAATAAACAACACTCCAAATATTAAGACGAGCTGGATGACCCCAGATATGCTTTCAGTAAACACTGATACAACATTTACATAAGATATGTTTGCAAATGCTTTAAAACCTGTATGTTTGTTAGTTATTAGCATTATTCCTCACAGTCATTTTCTCCTTTGCTTTATGAAGCATATGCCTCTGTGTTGTACAATAAATAAACGATCATGAGTAACTCTTAATCAAAGGTGTAAGGTGAAACTGTCTCAAGTGTAGTTTTACTGCAAAGCTTGCATCCTCATGTATCTCCATCTGTTCCTCTGCATTTGCAAGAGACACAATCCAAATAGGAACCAGCATATAAAATGTACTGCTCCCCAGCACCACTTTTGACATAAATAAGGTAGAATACATTTTACAATACATCACTCTCCTTAAAGGAATAGGATGCACAGGTTAAAATGAGCTACACTATTACTTACTACGTATGTATCTGGTGCAAAATTTGTATTAATCTCATGAATATCAAACTGTTAAATAAACACTGACAGAGTATAAAGGTTTTCCTTGAAGCTCTAAAATGTGTGAGAAACCAAGCTGCTCATAAAATAAAATAAAAACACCATGCTCTTAGTGAATATGTCAAATTCAGTTTTTCAACTTTAGAGTGTTATGTGGATTTTCAGGAGAAAGCTAGAAAAAAAAACAGTCAGATTTTATCAGTTCAATGCTTCCTGTAAACAAACAAGGATCATATTTAATAAAAAGTCAGTACGGACCCCGTGATTCCATCTGATCCTGCTAACTGGAGGCTGCACACTTTGTTCTTTTTCAGTCTGAACACCACCTCGGCTAATCAGCACAGCAATCAGCCTGCTCTATGTGTGTGTGCATTCACTGCAGCATTCATTCCACTCCATTTGGCCTCCCTCATCAGCCACCTCCCCCCAACTGTCTTTTCACATTCTGTCACTTGTTTTCTTCTCTTTCCCACTTCCTTAATTTCTTTCAGCGATAGACCCCACGCCTACCACCAACGGACGGTCAGCCTGGCAGGAATCTTGGAGCGGTCATGGTGTGTGTGCAAGAGAGATTCGAGAGCAAGGCAAGCAATAAACATGCATAGACACGTTAACTAGATGCCCATATGTATGCACGGTCAGTCCACCAACTCATACACACAAACGGACGCAAGGCAAACAAACTGGAACTACATGCTCACTGGCGACATAAGGACCCCAACCTCTTAGACATACATACACCAGAATGTATGCAGATGAGAATGTGCCACATCACAGGCATATCTCTTTACCACATCACACACACACACACACACACACACACACACACACACACACACACACACAGAAACAACCTCCCTCACTCTTCCTCTTGAGGAAATCAGTCGCATCTGGAGCCTTGCAGCTCTGTCTTTCTTCTTCTTTCTTCTTCTCCTCCTTTTCTTCTCTTCTCTCTCTGTCTCTCTTCCCCCTCACAGAAAATCTGCTCCAACTGCGTGTGAAGTAGCCCTACTCCCTTTGAAAAAAAGGGTAGAACAAATGCTGCATAGATCATAAGGGGTTAAAAGATACCTAGCACACATTCACCTTTCATCATTGCACACAAAGTCATTAATGAGTAAACACAATAAAATCACAGTAAGAACACAAATCACTGCATAGTCAATCTCTCAAATTATTCAATAAAATTATTAAATTATTTAATTCAATTTAAAATTATTAAATAAAATAACACAAAAATGTTTGCTGATAAATTTACTTTGACTTAGATATCATAGCCTTTTGCTATTAGTAATAATGTCAAATCATGCATTAATAAATCAGACATTTAAGTCAAAGTGAAGAACTACTGAGTGCGGAGAGTACTGAACATGCAGAACTGTCTGTTTATTGGGGGGTATACACTGTGTGTTTTGGACTGAAAATAAATTTAGTCTCACACTGTGAACATACTAACAGCAAAGCAAAATAATTTCTCCTTATTATAGCATGCACAGACAGCATTGTGAATTTCTTACCTTCGTCTTATAGTTTTCTTTGTTCTGTTGGATCCCTGCATGTTTGGTACCACTGAAACTAAAAACATTCCAGTGAACAAAATGCCCCCAAACCTATAGTCCCACACTATGTATTAAGGTCCTAAAGTGTAATAATCTCATCCTGTTACATGATATTAAGCTTCTGAGTCTTTAATTTACCTAATTCTTATATGTGTAGAATATTAATTCAGTTACATTTTTAATTCAATTCATCTTTATTTATATTCAATTCAATTCAGTTCAACTTTATTTATATAGCGCCAACTCACAACAGAAGTCATCTCAGGGCACTTTACAGTGTAAGGTTTAAGACCTTACACATTATATAATATATACAGAATAATGTAGAAA
>JAUYWH010000002.1:782135-799871 GCA_034779795.1 Ctenopoma multispine
TACCTGAGGAAAGATACAGAGAGAGAGAGAGAGAGAGAGAGAGAGAGAGAGAGAGAGAGAGGACGAAGCACAACTAGGGGAGAGAGAAGACACAAAGTTAATAACATGCAATGATGAAATAAAGTGGACAGATAGAGAAAAGGAGGAGAGGAGCTCACCTGATCCATCTCTAACTATAAGCTTTATCAAAAAGGAAAGTTTTAAGCCTAGTCTACAGTCTAGTTTAGTTCTACAGAAATGTAATGTTTAAAGACTGGATTGCACACACAGATAAAACATGACACAATGTTTTAAGCAAAGACTGCTCCTATTTAAAAAGTTCTTCTTTATTTTATTTATTAAGGGTACAAAGAGTACTATTTTTAAATACAGTAAATGAGAACCAACAGAGCTGCAGGTTGACCACCTATGGGGTCACAGTGACAAAAGGACTTGATATAAAACTGATCTGACATGTCAAAAACTGAAAAAACATTAGGGCATCTTAAACCATTCTCAACACAGGGGAGTATTGCTGTGAGTGACTGCTATGTTCAGTCCCACTGTGGTGTGGTTGGTGCTCTGCAGTCACATCACAAACGCTGTCACATGTTCACATGACAGCTTTCACGTCAGAATAAACGTGAATGAGTGAATGAGGGAAATCACCAAAGTTGGACTGAAGAAGAAATTTAAGTCTGAAATGTGGTGGAGTAAAAATATAACGCAGGTTCAAATAGAAGTACTCACTAAATATATACACTGGTATGACTGGTGACTATTTTTAATTGTCAAAGCAAATGTTAAAGTTAATGACTCTGCTCTGATGGTACGATTACTGTTCAGTACGTAATCAGCAGTGTGTTAACACAGCGTGTTGTAATTTTCCCGTGTGACCACAGTATCTGTTCACTTCCTTGGCTGTTCAGCAAAAGTTACATGATAAACTCATTAAAAGATTGTATAATTAGATAAATACAGACATAAAACAGAATCAATACATCCAAATGTGTGTGTAAATATAACAGACGTGTGTCTGTGAGGCAGCCTTTGTGCATCTTTTCAAACTGGGCTCAGATTTGATTTCAGACAAGCTACATAGAGAGAAGTGCTGACAGGCATTGGACATGTGTTTGGAATCATTCTGGGAGAGTGGCCATGGTTTGATTAGTCTCAGATTTCTTCCCTCACTCTTTTATTCTCTCTACATCTCCCTCTCTGGTTTGTCCATCCCTCCCTCTACCTCTGTCATCCATGTTTCCTTTTTTTTATCCTGGAGAGAGCTTTTCCAGCCATAGACTTGGATCCAGACCTCACATTAAACACACACACATAGAAAGAGAATGAGAGAGAGGTATATAAAGTTCATGCTTTTTATGCAACATTCAGCAGAAAACCACTCTAAGCCCAAGGGATCCCTGTGCACCAGACATGAAAAACGTAAAAAAAAAAATAAAAGAAGCAAAAAAAGCAGCATGGAAGAAGAAAAGAGGAAAAGTGGAGGAAGAAGAGGAGGAGGCTGCTGTGGGAAAAGCTCTGGCTCCTCTGACGCTCTCAAATTGCAGCCTCTCTCTGTTTTCGAAAAAACACTGGAGCGCCACAGAGTTTGGGGACTGCAGCTAGTCAAATATTGGTTTTGAATGATGTAAGGAACATGGCATTCTGGAGAGCCACAGCCAGCGCTCAGCTCTGGAGACCCTGTCTGAGAGTCACTCTGGCAATGTGTCTTCATACACAAGAACATGGCACTGTCTCCCAATGGCACTTGTCAATACAGAGAGCAAGGGGAAAGAAAATCCTGCATGTGTTCAGTCGGGATCCCTTAAGACAGCTCGTCTTACTCTGCTGATCCCCTACTGTCTGGGGCTGAGAGAAAATATGGTTTTTAAATAGGAAATCTGTGATATTTAGACTTCATGCTTCTGTGTGTGTGTGTGGGGGGGGGGGGGGGGTTGCTTTTTGATGTAGATTGATGACATTTTTAGCTGAGAAACTCTTTTTCTTGTATTAATATTGCTTCTTCCCCAACTTCAGTGTAAGCAATATTGATTTAAGTGTGAACCAAATATATGGGGAAGTTGTGGATCAGAAGGTAGAGCGTCCACTAATCACAGAGTCAGTAATTCAATGAGCTCTGCTCATCCTGGTTAGAAGCATCATTGGTTAAGACACTGAACCCCAAGCTGCTCCCAGTGCATCAGGTCATTAGGGTTAGGGGTAGGGGTAGGGTTACGTCTGGTGTAGTCAGTTTACTATTTTTACCTAAAACCAAGACTGGATAAACAACACAGGCAGCTGGAGAACAACCCTACACATCTCAGAGCAGTTCACATTTCACATCCAGGATTCTCTTTCCTGTTTGCTCCCCATATTGACAAGTGCCAGTGGGAAACAGTGTTTCTGGTCTACTGCATGTTATTAGGTTCTGGTTATCTAATTATTTGCAACATGTTTAAGGGGATTTGCACAACCTAAGAATAATGTGAGAGTAATGAGAATTTAAGTGACAGAATGGTTTCCATACCAGTCTGGTTTAGATACATGGGATCCAGATTCATGGTTCAGTTCAATTCTCTTTACTTATATAGCACCAAATCCTAACAAAAATGATCTCATGGCACTTTGTATTGTAAGATTGAAACCTCGTAGAATTTAGTTTAGCATAATAGCACGCATCATTTAGTAATTGCACCTAAAGTACAGTAAGGCTAACAGGAATACAATTAGGTTTGCAGGCAATTGATTATAAACCAAAATACTGGATAGATAAAAACTTTTGATCTGATGATGGCACACATGCAAAAGTCAGAGCATCCTGCAAAGATAATAGCAAATATGCTAAAAGAATACCAATAACCTAATGAGGATATCTGTTCACAGAGTGTGTGGGGCAAATCTGTTGGAGTGGATGTTTTTAAGATGGCTCTTCTTTCCCCTTCCCTTAACAGCCTGATACTGCTGCTCCCAAACACAACCCATTCATCTTCATTTATGTCCTCTGTCCTGTCAGTGTGTGTGTGTGTGTGGATGTGTGTGTGTGTGTGTGGGGGGGGGGGTGTTGCTCCTGCTTCAATTGATTTCTGAGAGAACCATAGCAGCCACACACAAGAAAAACACATACACACAATGATATGACATAGTTTGGGATGAAGCAAAAACAGCAATTGTTAATTCAGGTTTTACTTAAAGCCAAAAAAACCCTACCAAAATAACAAATCTGTCTTATGAAACTTCACGGTTTAATCCAGAGAATGACAGCTTCAACAATAACTGCCTGATCACAATGAGCAGTGCAAAAAAAGTTTGGATGCCAGTGTAGGCTCATAACCCGTAACAATCGTAAATAAATGCTGCCATTATTGTTGTGCTTAACATTAGTGTTGGTGGAAAAGTGGCAAAGCAAACTGATTTGTACGAGGTTTGCAAATTAAACAGTTTTTTAGGTCAGTCAAGAAGGTGTAAAGTTCTTTCAACAAAAGGCCAATGTTGGTCAAAATCCATAGTCATGTGTAAGGATGGGAATTGATAAGATTTTTACGATTCTGATTCCATTTTCGATTCTGTTAACAATTCGATTCTTTATCGATTCTCCTGTCGATTAGTTAGTTACCTGCCGTATTAACCGGAGAGGACGTGCAAACGTTACCGCTGCTGCTGGGTTGAGATTCACTAGTCCGGTGTGGATCAAAAACACGACATTCATTTAAGGTTATCGTGTGTTTTGTGAGCAAATGCTTTTGCATATTCGTAGTGTTTCCTCCCTTTGATGGAATATCTACAATAAAATGGGAGTGGTTGGTGATATTAAAGTCCTGTTTGTGGCACATTAGTATATGTGAGGGGGCAAACTCCTCAAGATAGGTGGTGAATATTTGTATATATTATATAATTTGTAAGGTCTTAAACCTTACACTGTAAAGTGCCCTGAGATGACTTATGTTGTAAATTGGCGCTATATAAATAAAGTTGAATTGAATTGAATTGAATTGACCATGGTGGCCATTTTGAAGTCGGCCATCTTGGATACAACTTTTGTTTTTTCAATAGGAAGAGGGCCATGTGACACATCTAACTTATTGGTAATGTTACAAGAAAAACAATAGTGTGCTTGGTTTTAACGCAATTTAATTCTATTGCTCCTATTTATTTTATGACTTTTATAGGCAATATTTGCAATTGCTGCTTAAGTCTTTGCCATATTTCATGTATTTTACTATGGATTTTATTGGCCTTAGACACTTTATGACATTTTATGACTGAATCATGATTTAAAACTTTTTTTCACAATACACATTTTTACTATATCCATAAATAACATATTGATTAGTGCATTAAACAATTTTAACATTAATGGAATGTTTTATGGGTTCATTTTAAAATTCTTCTTTCAGTTTTATAGTTTTGACCTTACTCCATGTATTTAACCATTGATTTTATCTGTTCTTGAACAACACTAAAGGATGATTAAGCTCTATACTTGTTGAGAACCTTGTGGTAATAACTACATGCTTTTATTGCTATTGTCATTTGTGTATTTTGTTTATTAAAATGGACATTAAAATGGAACCTCTGAATATATGAAAATATAATTGAAGCATGGTGTTGATGGGAAGGTGCATGAAAGCTGTGCTGACAAGAGTATTTAAATAAAACTGGTTTAATGCGTCTTTATGCCTATTTGATTGGATGTGCAGTTTATGTGTGTGTGCATTTACTTTTGTGGGCGACTCTCTGCGATTCGTAGGTTGACTCCCCCAGTCTGCATGATCGTTCTAGTTTCTATTCTTGCCTGGGATGCAGGGAGGAAATTGGGAAAAGGAATGTGTCCCATGTCCCTCTCGGGAACAGGGCTCCTTTAGGGATTTATATTTTTGGATCACTCTTTACTAGCAGTTTTATTTATGTGTTCCAAAATGTTCCTGTGTTATTTACAACAGCAAGTGTGGATACGGCTTTAAATAAAGCTCTGTTTCCTGACGTTCTCTGTGGTGCTATTAAAATGTTACAGTTAGGCGATAAAGGGGCACTGAAAATAGGTGATCATATAAAGGTCCAGGAATTGTCTAGATTTAGTCCATTTTGAAGGCAAGGTTAAAAATTCTTTTACTCAAGGCGTCTTCAGTGTCTTTGCTTTGTTCATCTTGGGGGAGAGGTTGTCTTGTTGTCTTAGGGATTTCCACAAGATGACCTTGAGGGCTAACAAAATGTAGAACGGACTAGTGAGCCCCAATTTAGCTATTTTTCGACATATATGTATTTGTTGTATACCAAAACGTAAAGCAGGATTATTATTGGGTAGAATAGTTGGTAGAACAGTCATTCATGAACTGCAGGGTCAGGGGTTCAACGCCACTTCTTTATGGCCACATCTTTATGGCCACATCTTTTGGTGTTCTTGCACAAGCACTGTAACCCCCCAGTAGTACCATCATATGCCACATGTGCAGCTGTCCAACAACAATTTTCCCATGGGGATCAATAAAGTATGTCAAAATGGAAAACGTGTTTTTATATATTTGTGTTTTTATGTGCATCACAGAATTTTCACCATAAAAACCAACGATCAAAGTTCTTTTTTTCTTTCTTTTAAAGAGCTTGTAATTAAAGTAATAATAGTAATAAATGTCTCTTTCTCCCATTCTTATTCACATAAAAGCAGAAACCCCCCAAGCCACCACACAGTGCTGTGTGCGCCATTCATGAGGTCAGAGCCTGCAGCTAACTCCCCACTGGGGCAGTGTGTAAGGGGGGGGCCTGTGGAGATTTTTTGGGGGAAGAGCATCAAGCTGCAACATCAGGGCGTGTGGGCTGTGAAAGAGACAGACGGTGGCTGAGGAGAGCGTGACAGATGACCCTTTCACCACCAAAAGCCGGCAGTCTACCAGAAGTCAAAGCATCAGTCAGAGGCCAGAGGTCACTGCGCCTGCAGCGTGGACAGGCAAGTGATGGGACAAATATGAAGATCAGGGGTCACAGTATTCAGCTTGTGGACAGTGGAAATATTAGTGAGGATACATTAGTATCATGTGCCCCAGTACACTAAATACACACTCCAGCCAACACTGCACACACACACACACACATTTACACATAGGTAAAAGCAACCCTAATGCCATCTCTAATGGCTCGGTACGAAAAATGAAATATTTATACAAGAAGAGAGCAGCATTCAACCCGGAGGCCTCTTCTCACAGGAAATGGATCCTCTCTGCGTGTGTGTGTGTATTTGTTGTTATTATGTGCACGAATGACTTGTTGTGAGATGCCGGGAAAGCATGCCTGTGCACACATACACAAAGACCTGGATGTTGGGAGGGGTAAATAATACGTCCTATTTTTAGAGGTCTGTTCCAATTTGTGCTCCTCTCCTCTGAACCCAAACAGAGTCAGAGCTAATCAGTGCTGCCTCCCCACAGCCACAGAGAGAGCAACACGCCACAGTCTGAACATGATGTTCATGTGTGGAGAAAATAGCGCCGTTTCTTCACAGCTTAGCAAAGACAGATTAGAGCTGGATTTTCAATAATCTGCCTTTTTGAACTTTGGCAACTATGTGCATGCTATTTTACCATGTACTGTGAAAAAACTGTACAGTGCCTTCCAAAAGTATTAGAATGGAAATGTCCATTCATTAGTTTATTTCTTCTGTACAAGACATTTAAATAAAAAAAAGATCAAACACAAATATGAAATAAACGTGTTCAGCTTTCATTGGCCTTTCCATCTACATGTATGAAACAACACAGAACACATCATCTTCTGTATCAGCTCAACTAATAGGTGAGCAAACATTTTGGAACATGTGACTGACTTGATTGATTCTTATTACCCTGCTTCAAATGACTAGTTTCAGCCTTGAGTTTTACTTGGGACATTTTTTGGGACTGGACAACAGTTGGTTAAGGAAAAAAAGAACAGCTGATGTCAGAATTGCATTGTGAGAGTTTCTCTGTTCTGTTCCATACTAACTGAAATTATTTTTTAAAAGTCATACAGATAAATCTAATTCTGAGCCTGACATTCCACTTTACAGCTCCCGGTAATTATGTTTATGTATATTTATATTGTATCACAAAGAACTAATGAAGCAGTAACTGACTATGAGAATTAGAAATATTCTTTTTATGAATAATGTGAGACAGGAGCTGCTTTTCTCATGATTTTTTTAAGTACTTTTGCTGATGCACATACATATTACTATGGTTACCAAGGATTTACATAAATATAGTCATGGCTTAGACTTGTCAAATTTAAGTCTCACTTCCTGAACAGTTCATAAATAGCAGATGGAATTATCAGTAGTTTAGCTCATAAAATTCTGTAGCTTTACATGTTGCACCACAGAACTACACCAATCCACCTCCAAGCCAGAATCTATGGTGTGCAAGCAACCTACAAAAGTGGATCTTTCAACAAGAGTCTGGTGTATTTAGTATTTTAAAGCATAAAGTCAGTACATATGTCATTTTAAGACAGTAATCCAGCATGGTACATGGCAACATCTATGAACTTCAGTACGACTGTGGGGGTTTTATGAAGGTAAAACAAAGTTATCTTGTGTATTTTAACTGTTCATCCTAAAACTAGCAAAGTAAAAGTACATATTCACCTCCTTTTACTCTGTCTTTACTTGTCATTCTTTCTTTTATTTTAATGCTACAGTCTTCATTACGTGATACATAATAAATAAGTTGTCAACAAGGGGTGTTGAAAATGATAATGCAATAAACTAATTGTACATTTGATAAAAAATATAGGCAATTTGAAGAAAAGACCTTAAATGTCATATCTTGTGTCCATACAGCAGAATATCTGATTATTTGACTCTTTCACCATGACTGTGTGAGTATTCCTCCTTGTGGTGGCAGGGCTCCTCTCTGGCTACTCACAGTGCTCCCTGCAGGGCTTCATGCAGCTGAACTGACCCTGGCCTCTTCACACGCCTCCATCCCTGCTCACATGCTCCCTCTGTGTATATGTCTCAGTGACAGTGTGTGTGTGTGTGTGTGTGTGTGTGTGTGTGTGTGTGTGGGCGCTTAAACGTGTTTGGATAGATTTTTTTGGAGCGTGCAGACAACATCTTGACCTCTGACTGAAAAAGAAAAATCACACACACACATGCAGCATTGATGCACACTGTGCTGCTCACATTCACATGCTCACATGCCTGCCTGTTTGCTTCCCTTCCAAAGTTCTTCTGTTAAGGGAAATTGAGGTAATGTTGACCTTTGATTAATATAAGGTATGAAGACGGCAAAAAGAAGTGGGAAAGAAGAAATGTTCACAATAAAATTGGAACTGATCTCTTGATTTTTACTATTTTAACCATAAATTCAATTCAATGATCAATGAAAGAAAGCTCCAGCAGAAGCAGGATCAGGGTGGGTAGCCATCTGCCTCAACTGGTTGAAGAGAGAGAAAAGAAGAGCAAAAACAAGCAGCAGACAAAATATTGGGCAGATTTAATTAAGGTTCAATTTGCATTTCTTGTCTGCTACAACATGCAGTTGCTGTCAGTCAAACGGTTACAGTAAGAGACATGCAGATCCAGATGGATGAGATGATTAGGGACATTAGTTATATTTCAGCAAAGACATTTTTCTCTTTACTTTAATAATACTAATGATAATAAAAAATGACAAAACTACTTTAAAATACATTAATTAGTTAATGAACTGACTTGCAGTATGTAGTGTTCTGTCAGATATCAAATCAGTAGAACTCAACACAGTTAGTTAAGTAATAATCAACTGTATCTTTACAAGCTTAATACATTTAATTGCCCCAGATTAAATAAGCATCTTTGCTGATGATATGTGATTTTATCATTCTCTATTCTTTTCAAATACATGCTTTCATCATCCTCACTAACATGGCCAAAGGAAGTATAGAAGTAATAGTAACACAGTAATCCCAGTGTCCGCTCTGGGCTTTTCTCTGGACTCACTTTTATGCATGTGCCTGAGAGCTCTGTGAAGGCTGGAAGCTGTTTCCTACTGTTACACTGGATAGTGGATGAGGGCTTTCACCCAGTCTTTTGAGCCCTTTATAAACACTTTCCTTAAGTCTGGACTCCTGAACGCTTTGCTTCAGGGAATAACCAACAGTTTATAGTGTCATGATGTTAAAAACAGGGGACAAGAAGAAAAGAGCCAGTTAAACTAATTTTACATGTAGCTCACCAGTAAGAGCTATGTGGAAGTGTATGACTCATGATGACATGGTCATTTGTTTCCTTTCAGCGCAGTAGTTTCAGCCACATTTTTCCCTCTATGGTTGTGAGCTCAAAATGGTATTCATTCAACAATTGTCTGTTAGTCTTGTTTACTGGGAAGGCAACAGGACAGATGAACAGTGCTTTTTTAAGAATTCCCCCGACTGGAGCAGAAGGAATCAAGTGTCGTGGTGGTGCTTGGAAATTTTTAACATATAATTACATATTACAAATTTATTCTAATTGAATTTTGTACTGGAGTGCTGCATGAGTCCAATTTTGCAAACCCACATGCACCCAACCCATTAATATAAAACCTGCAACGTGACAGTACCTGAATTCTATGCAAACTTAACCTTGTGTTTTTAATCTCGTGATGAACAGAGGTCAGCATGAGCACTGTCTGCAAACAAATCTGTCTAACCCTACATGGTATGAATGTCATCACATTTATAATATCAGTGTTGTTTTGTCTGCCTTCACAATCTCAGGCCAAAACCTTGTACTCCTTGAATGCAGCTGTTTATATAAGCACCACGTTAGCACCAGTGATTTATTACTCCTAACATATGTGCTCATGTATTTACAAGAGAGTACTCCCATGCACCTGTGGAGCAGATTTATGAAATACAAACTCCCACATATCACCACATGTGTCTTCCACATTAACAGGATGAGGGATAGTCTGTCTCCTGTACAATGGCTGATTTAAATATTAGAAATTCTCCTGTTTAGATTTGATTTAGGAAGCAGAAAAAAAGAAAAGAAATTCTCCTTTTCCCTCTTATTGTTTATGCAAAGTCAGCTGCTGTAAAATCCTTTTACCCTGATAACAGAAATGAGATCGCCAGTGTGGATCTGCAGTTTTCTACCGACATCTGCACTATCTCAGGCTGCTGCGCACACAATAGCCCACAGGCACTTGCATTCAGACATACACACACACACACATTCTCTCTAATCTGACTGTTCCGGAAAACTGAATGTAAAATTGCAATCAGTGCAATGCAATTATTAGCCATCCTGCAACTCAATCTGCACTTGTCTCTAACTCCGCCACTGCTGGAAATCAGTACATTCACTACAGGCAAAAAGTGGCACAAGTGGGTGGGAGGAAATACAAAGAAATACGTGAGTAAAGAAACAGAGAAAGAAAAGACTGAAGAGAAAGAATGAAAAATCAGTCGCTGTCACACCCATTGCAAAAAGTAGAAAGACATAGAAGGGAAGTAGTGAGTATGAAATATGCACAGAGACAGAGAAACGGCTGAATAAGGAGCAAAGTAGGAGGAGAGGTAGAGGAGGTAGGAATTAGTTGAAAGAACGAAAGCAAAATAAAGAAATCAATTAGCGTCAAATCTGTCAGAGGAGTTGGAGCAGTGAAACCAAAGGAAATGAGAACGGGTTGAGGAGGGGAATCACATCTGAAAACCTGCATCTAAAATTCAGAAAGCTTCTTCATGAACCTACTGAAATATTCAAACAGCAAAATCCCAGGGACAGCACATCCAATGGCCTAATAACTTTGATATTTCCATGTAGAGACTAAAGCCAGGCTGTAAAATATTGATATCTGCTTCCTGATGACCTGTGGAGGACGTGGAGGGAAACTGTAATGTATAGAGAAGAAAGAAAACGAAAAATGATATAAAGGACATAAAGATGAGATGTATTTCATCCATGAGAGATGGAGAAGATTAATCTATGGTAGCGTGGTGAGTGGCATCAAAAGTGGTCATTGTGCAACAACCAGCACAATGATCAGCTTGGTCTCCTCTCCTGCTCCTTGGTTTGTGTATTTCAGTAACCCGGTCTGACAGTCTGAGGTGGACTGTGACTATGTTTATCTTAGCTGCTTTCTGAATACTGTGTCAGTGTTCACTAATTCTAGTGTTTTACCATCCTACTGGTTTTACCCAGACAGACCCACAGGAGCAGCTCAGCAGGTAAATCACGTTTGGTGTTAATGCATGAGATAATGCCTCTAATATCTATACGAGAGCCTGAGTTGAAGGAGCAGCACTTTAAAGACAAATTACATTGTGGACATCTCCCACTTTTACAGTTGCCATCTTTAATGTCACAGGCACTCGAGCAGAGGAAATACCTTACTAAACCTTACCTTATTGTATTTTGCAATTCAGCTTCTAAAAAAATGCTTTTTTTTTTTTTTGGCTGTGACATATTGACACCCAGCCCGTTCTCACTCCCAGGGTGTCACATAATGACAGATCCTTGTGCCTCATAATGATCCCAAAGTCACCCCTTTGTGTAAGTATGAGACGCATGGGGATAGTATTTGACTACAATAACAACTAGAGTGCATCAGTGTTTAACATCTAGAGCAAAAATGAAGTATATCAAGTTACTTTAATTACCCCAATGGAGAAATTGTTGTGGTTTTACTCTATAAGAAAAAAGTGAATTGTAAACATTGTAGAATTTGATGCTGGTGAATGCATAAATATAGACGTTTAGTCCAGATTTGTTGAGATATTCTCAAAGATGAAAACTGTGACTAAAATGTGGAACAAAAACATTAGTAAGTAAACATGGAGCTGATTTTAACACCTAATATAGGTTAATCCAAAACCACCAGGTGATTGAGATGTTATTTTCTCTTTCATTCAGTATGTCTCTGGCTTGGTCAGAGTAATCACTGTGTGCACAGCAAAAAGTTAGTGCAAACTGTTATCCAAATCAATAACACAATAATCTGTAATGTGACTTAAAGTGATGTATATAATGAGGTTGAATAATATTAGTTTACTTTATTTCTAATCCTTTCTCCAAATATATTACATTTAAATAATAAATGAACAAACAATGAAACAAATCAAATGAGTAGAGGTGATATGTTGTGGATCCTAGGGTTAAGAGTGTAGGATCAAGTGTTCTGACTGGAATTTTGTTTCTCTTTTAATTGAAATGTAAGAATTGCCTGAGATTATTGCGAGAAAACTCAATAAAAGAGTATATGGGCAAATAAAGCAGATAGCATCATTTTGCCTATAACTCTTTACATGTCTATGTTTGTTGTTTTGGTCATTCAAATAAAAGCAGGCTCCAACAATCACATATATACAGATTTGGATAATTGCTTACATTTACTTAAGTGACTCTAGCAGTTTTACTGCACCATACTTTTTCTTGAGTAGATTTGTGAAGAATAAACGCTTACTCAGCTACTATTGACAAAACTCGACTCGTTACTTTATCATCATTTATCAATTATTCTACCAGAGAGGTGTCCTAGAGCAGTGTTTCCAAACCCTGGTCCTCAAGGCACACTGTCCTGCTTGTTTTCCAACCACCCCTGCACTTACAGCTTCTGACTGGCTGAACACACCTGATCCAGGTAATCAGCAGTGAGTAGGAGAGGGATAGTTGCAAAACAAGCAGGACAGTGTGCCTTGAGGACCAGGGTTGGGAAACACTGTCCTAGAGGACAAGAGAACAATTAAAACCATGTTGGACCGTATTTAAATAATAACAAACTAAATATAAGCAGAGTTTTGTCTAAGTTAACACCTTGTTTTTAGCCCCTTTACTTTTCTGCCTCGTTTACTTTTTAGTGTCAAGCGAATTTACTGCAATTGTTAGCTGTGCTTACAAAATAAAACTTCCGTTATAATAGGAAAATACTAAATAAAAGTGATTGCCTAAATTATCTGAGCAAAAACCTTAAACAAGTTAAAAAATGTTCATACAGTGTGTTGAAGTCATTTATACCACTTGATAGATATTTCACAAAATAATATTATGAGTTTTTCTATATTATTAAAAATGTTCTTTTAAATAATCATGCCCCATCATATCTCAAAGACCTCATAGAACCTCATTATCCCAGCAGAGCACTTCGCTCTCAAAGTGCTGGTCTACTTGTGGTTCCTAGAGTTTCCAAATGTAGACAGGGAAGCAGAGCCTTTAGCTTTCAAGCCCCTCCCCTGTGGAACTGGACTTCTTTTTGGTAGGCTGAGTTGTGAAATGTTTAAACTTTAAAAGAAAGAAATCCAATTGCCAGGACTCAACTTCCATATACCTTCACATGTAGTCTACATGTTACGTGAAATGGCAGACAGTTAATGAAAAAACACATGAGAAATGTCAGAGTTCAAACATACATACATAAGCTACTGTAGGTGTTTAAGTTGTCAGAAAGTTAGATTTGGCAATTTGTGTTTTTTTTTTACTTAATTTGTTATTTTGTAAAGATGTTATTTATTTCGATCATTTTATTATTTAGAAATACCATAATTTGCACATTATTTTATATTTTTGTCATTTCTAAAAAGACATAAATTAGACATTATAATCAAACAGTTACTCACTACCTGAGTGGTCTTTTCATCAAGTACTTTTTTACTCTTACTTAAGTAATTTTTTGGATGACTACTTTTTACTTCTGCTTGAGTATTATTATTGCGAAGTAACTCTACTCTTACTTGAGTACAATGTTTGGCTACTCTACCCATCTCTGTTTATACATCACACATATTGTTTTCATATATGTTTTTTCCCATCCAGTGTCTGAAATGTGGACTGGAGGTATGACTATGACTATCAGCCATTTTGTGTTATTACTGCTAATTCTCAAATCTCTCTCAGTTTCACTTCTGTACATTGATCACACATATCAACAATGTTGTTCACGCCCTCATCTTTGTCTGAAACTATTTGGATTTTGGTGCCTCTTTGACATTTACTTGAACCCTACAAACAGATAAATATTTCTGTTTAACCAAATTTATATCAATTTAACCAAAACTTAGCTCTTTCTAAAACTAGTGTTCTGGAAGTGTCTGTGGATATTGATGCAAACCAGAGTATGGGCATGTTATGAGCCAGTGACCTTCCCTCCAGCACAATTTATGCAAATGTATCCTGATTGCTATTAAAATTACAGAGCATTACTGAGTACTAATGCTACCATCCCTCTATCTACCCGTCCATCTGTCTTCCACCACTTAACTGGGCACTGTTGACATTTAATTGCATATAGTGTCTTTCCTTTTCAGTCATTATTCTTTGAATACGCTCTACTGCTGTCATTAGTGCAATGACCCAATTTAACTACAGGGATCATTAAAGTTTAATTTCACTTTTTATTATTTTTATCTTAAAGTTACGTCTATCAGACTGAACTTTGAGATAATGCTGACTGAACTAATATGAGAAGATGTGTTTTGCCATTTGACAGGATGCTGATCCGCCTGATCAGGGACAGACACTGGGATCCTTACTGATCTTATTAACCCGATCATTGAGCATTGATGTATTGTGCTAAATTGTATGTCTCTCTTTATCCTATTGTTTTTTTCCATATTTAATACCGTTCACTGTCAAAGAAAATAGAGATAAATGAACAGTTACCTTGAAGTTATTGCTGCAAAAAGGGTCACACCAGTTGCTAAAAGCACAAGTTCAAATACTTTTTGCCCCACACATATTTAAAGGATCCATATATGATATCTGCTATCTTTAATTGTAATTTCACTGTTGTGATGATGGATATCCATGTTAAACAAGCCCAAATGACCAAAATGTGAGCCTGAACATACGTAGGGGAAATCACTCAAAATCAGAATCAATGCTTTTCTGTGACCGTCTAGAGCTAAAACAAACAATTTCCGACACAGGGTCAGAAGAGGTCCTGCATTATAACAAAAACAAGCAGTTTTTAAAACTGTAAATCAAAACTATTTCAATAAATCAGAGAATTACAAATTATGCCAATATGGCCTCTTTATAATTGAAGAACAAGTGAAAACATGTTTTGACTTTGATTTGTTTGGCATAGGCATAGACGTTATGCAAATGTGATCATATATATAGTCATATTTATGCAGAGGAAAAGATAAAGGACCACTGTACAGTATATAGCACATAGCGAAATGTTATATCAATATTTACCAGCTATGAAATGAGACTACTGGACTATTAAAACAAACTGTAAAAACAGAAACCAGTTGTTTTTTTAAGTTGCATTGAAAGGTTTGGTAGATCTCCCTGCCAACCAAGCTGTATTTTCTTGTATTTTTTATGTTGTACCTCCCCTTTACCCAATAAAATGTCAGGAAAAATACTGGATATTAAAACGTACTGGTTTCCTCCACCAAATGACACACAAGTCAAACCCTGGTATAAGTCCATATCCACATTCATTACAGCACATTATTGTTCCATCAGGCGCAGCCACTGCTTGTCCAGCCAAGTCTAATGGAAAGAAACAGAGCAGTGACCACAGCCAGCGCTGGACGCTTTACTGCACCACTAATATTTTGGTCAAGTGATTAAATTACTTGTTCAACTGAGCACTGAGCCAAAGAAAGCAGCCCCCCCAGTGTGCTCGAGTGCATATGTGCACGTGCACATAGGGACCTAAAAGGGGACCTAATTGAAACCAGCTGTTCTACTGAGATGGTGCTGGAACGAGGCCAGACCACCACATTTGCCTATTGTGAATAGGGACAGAGCCATATACAGAGACAGAGCGAGATATAAAAGAATGTGAGACTCATGCAGAGAGTCTGTGTTTGATCTAGAGAGAAGGGGGAGTGGGGGGCTCTAAAGACTTTGGTGACAGTTTGATGTTTTTTGTACTATGCAAAAGTCAGTCAGTGACAGACAGGCAGAGAGCACGCTGACGGGAAGAAAGCATGTAATATGAAACTATTATCAGCATAGCAGCAATATGGATAAAGAAGATCATTATGAAAAATGTACAGTACATAATCACAAGTACCTCCATAGAGAAACCTCTATCTGTGTGTTTTCATTAGTTTCACCCAAATATAAGAGCTTTTCAGGGCAGCATTTGGGACTTTTTGAAGATTATGATCTCAAATTAGCCCTCCTCATAATCTTCAAATCTCCTCAGTCACAAACAACATAGCTCACAATTGAACATAAGTTCACTGTTAGTAAGATGTATAGAAAAGTTGGGATGTTCTAATAAAATATAGGAATTAATCTTTAAACAGCACATTCTATGTTACAGTAAAACCATTGTAGAGTGACTTCACAAAGTCTTATAGATTTCATTTTAAATGAACAATCTGCAAAGAGTGAAGGGCTCTGCATTCTTTCTTAAGCTGCTGCACACACAGCATTACATTCTGTATTACTTAAGACTGATTTTGCATGTTAATCTACATGTTCTCTTAGGGAGTCAGCCACATCCTTGGAATATGTCTGAGCTAAAGCAGTTCTGAAGAAGGATGGTCCAAAATTCTCCTGGACGCTGCACAAGCCTAATCCACATCTACAGTATTTGCTTGTTTATTGCCACCAAAGCTTCAACCAATAGTTTTGCCACTATCACTCTGTATGTTTAAGGGGTTTGTTCAATAAAGACACGAAAGATCATGTTTTTTGTGTTTTATCATCTTAGAAATATTGTCTTTGTTGATATTTGTGACTTTGGTAAAGATCATATTTGGGAACAACAATGGGAAATTCCTTTTCATTTCCACTGTATCCTGAAATAGTGTTATTTATCTAAGATTTTAGTTGTTTAATATATGTTCCAGCAGTTCTTTTGGCTAATTCCACATCAAGGTCTAACTTTGTTGACAGTGGTGAGTTCATTAGTGTAACTGAATTTAGGAGGATTCCATGGTAGTTACCATTACTAATAGACAGCATTAAGGGCTAGGGTAGATTAAGAACTGATTGATTAGTGGAACTGACTTCACTTTGAGCATATGACTCTAACAGGGATCAGATAAACAAACAAAGGATGCAAATTTGAAATGGTAAGCCTTACACTACGGAAGTGCAGTTCCTCCTTGGGGGAATTCTTGTGGACAGGCAGATACATCTAAGATGTCAAGGGTCTGAGTTTCATGTCTTGTCCAAGGTCACTTCAACATATTGCCAAGAAAAACTGAGAGTTGAACCACAAACCCTAAGGTTCGTCGATGACTACTTAACCAGCTAAGCACACACAGCCACCCCCTTTCACCAGCAGACTGACTGGGCACAGTGGAACCTTTATGTTGTGGCTGATCTTACCAGTAAATTGTTTCAGAAATGGATGGTAGCGTTCATCATGTTACAGGATGTGGAAAGGGGCAACAGCAGTGCAGGTATAGACCACAAATTGTTGTTGTCTTAAGGCCCAGCTCTCCATAATCAGTATTCACAACCCCACATAGTTAAACAAATCACTCTGTCAGTCTTGGCAGCTGGCAGTTTGGCATACTCCTTAATGTCTACTGTAAGGGAGATTGGTTAAATAGTATTTAAATAAAAATCTTAGATATTACATAAAGTAATAAACTGACAGTATTATACACAGGCTTTAGTCTGTTTAGATTGAACTCAGGTTCCTTTTCCCTTTGTTTGTTAGTAATAGTAATCACACCAAAATAAGCAGAGCAACACCCCCAAAAAGTGGTGGTCTCGATCCCAATCAATTAGTGAACTCTAGAGAGATATAACGGGGGTATTGTTTTGATCCCTAACCACGCCCCATAACAAACCACGTCACGTTTGTTATGACATGTGACTACACCCCACGTGGTTTTGTTATGACATGT
>JAUYWH010000002.1:799971-828862 GCA_034779795.1 Ctenopoma multispine
TAGTCACATGTCATAACAAAACCACGTGGGGTGTAGTCACGTGTCATAACAAACGTGACGTGGTTTGTTATGGGGCGTGGTTATGGATCAAAATAATAACAAAGGGGCGGGGTTAGCTTATATTGACAGCTGTCAATCATTTTGATGGAAGCGGCCCCGTTATATCTCTCTAACTCTGCTGCAGCCAACCTGGTAAGACAGAATACCGAACCCAAACAGGACCAAAAGCAATGAATCACATGATTTGAGGGCAATGCATTATATGTCAATTACAATTTATTTCATTTTTACACCCAAAACATGCATCAGAAAGAATAACAGACAAACATGGAGTTGGGGGAAGGGGCACTGACAAGAATAAGACATGCTGTATATAAGGCCATGGTGACCTTGATGTTTGACCACCAAAATCAAGTCATCCCTGACTCCCATAATGGACTATTCAAAGAGACATGCAATTCTATTTAACAGTCCATTACACTAATGTATTTTTGCTTTCATACTATTGAAATAGGTTTGATATCCATTATGATATGTTGCAATTACAACAGATATATTTGTAGAAAGGTTTTCACAATAGAACTACTACTACTTTTTTACTACTATTAAAGTTTTTTTCACCTGGGTGTAAGTGGGCCAAAACATGAGAGAGCCACTCCAGGACCTTGATTTTGGTGTCCTTCTTAACTCCAACTTAGATGCCCTAGTCATTGTCTAGGTTGTTGGTTCTTACTGGAAGAGAAGCAGATATTGTAACCTTTTTAAATATCTCATGCTCCTGAACAAGGTTCCATGTGCCTGAAGCAGCAAAACATCCCCACGGCATTAAGCTCACACCACCATGTTTAACGCTGTGAAGGGCTGAAAACCTCTCCCTTACTTCAACAAACAAAAGCTGCATCCATTTAAATGCTGTCTGCACGGTCTGCACTTATATAGGGCTTTCCTACCTTATTGGAATGAGTACTCAGTTTTCATTCACACATTTTTACACAAACACTCACACATCAATAGCAGAGCTGCCATGCAGCCGACTGACACAAATGGGGTTCTGTGTCTTGTCCAAGGAGGACCTGGGAATTAAACCACCAATCCCATATTGGTAGACAACTGCTCTGCCTCCTGAGCCACGGGCACCCAAGGTATGTGTTCAACCAGCTCAAGTTTGGTCTCATCAAACTGAAGAATGAACTTCCAAAACTAATGCCCATGTTTCCAATGGTCATGGGCAAACTTCAGCCTAGCTTTGATATGCCACTATGTAAGGAAGGGGAGCTTTTATTGGCTGATGACCTCAAATCCCACAAAGAAAAAGAACCCTCACAACCCTAGCCTCTTTCGTGAAATACTTTTAAGACCAGAAGAGGTCAGTTCAGCAACAAGCATCTTGGCAGAGATCCAATTATTATTTTTGACATCTCTGACTTCTCTTTTTTTCTTCTCCAATGTTTTTAAAAACTTACTGACAGGAGATCATTTTTGGTGTAATTTACAGCTGTCAAATGCTTGGAAATGTCAGTAAAGCCTTCCCTCTTAAGATGAGCATCCACTATCTTCTTTCTATCTGTTGCTTCTTTTGGAAGCAATTAACTCATAAACAATTTGATTATGACCATTTCCTTGGAACAGTTTTCTTCGATTTCATAAAGGGGGCTAATCATGTTGAGTTTAACTGTAGTTTTCACAGGTGCTACAGTTTCATTGATAAAAAGCAGATGAAAAGCTGCACAATTATTGCTGCAAAATAGAGATGGAAATCAAGCTGGTGGAGGTTGTGTGCTTGCAGAATGGAGAAAATGAACATGTAGATGGGAGGAAAAGTAACAATTGTAACTCACACTAAGCATCTTTCTTCTTCCCATCCCATCAATTTTTATTACTCTCCATTACAGTGTACAGCACAGATGTCAACTCTGTGTTCCTAAAGAGACCTTCTCTTTCTGCTTTTTGTTCTGTTGTCTATCTCTCCTCTCCTCCTGTCCCTCCTTGCCTGTCCTCACTTTCTTCCTCTTTTCATTTACAGCTTTCTCCTCCTTTCTTTTCCTCCTCATCCATCAATTTGTGATGATGTGTTTTGATCTGTTCTGTTTTGTCATCTGGGTCATCTGTGTATTTCATCTCCTCTTTTTTCCACTCTGTCTTTCTTTGTGCATCTCTCTCCCGTGGCAGAGTGCACGACTTGCAAGAGACAATTGACAAGTGTTTTTTTGCCATATTTCAGATAGACAGCCTCTGATTCATGTGCCCATCATCCCGTCTGCCTGAGGGCCATTGGGCCAGGCACAAAAGACGCAAGCAGTCAAGCATCTCTTTCTCCCTTCTCTGCAGTCGTTTTCATTGCTCTTTTTTCCATCTTGTTCCTCTTTCTTCTCCTCTCATTCGCCTGTCATTCTGTCGTGCCTCTACCTTAGGTCTTGCTCCGCCGGTTTTTCTCCCTCCGTCTACGATGCAGTCACATTCATCACTCACTTTGCTCATTTCTTTCATTTTATCTGTTTGCTTTTCTTCTCTTTGCATGGCCTTCATCTCTCATCTCGTACTGGCCCTTTGTGTGGCCTCTCTTTATTAAACACAGCACACAAGAATGTGGGGTAATTTGAAAGAACTGGATTTATTTGGATTTTCAGGTCTGTGTGGGAAAAATAAGTGAGCCAGTGTAAGATTCATTTGATTATTTAAAAAGACCTTGATGTTAAAATCTGGCAGATGGATGATGAATCCATCATCACTCTAGACAATGAACCACATCAATATTTTCAAACAGCCCCTAAAATCTTCCTTTTGATGGAAGTCAATTTTTAATTCAATCTGAGTCAGATCTGGTCATCTTCATAGAAGTGTTCTTAAACCTGTGTACTATCTGTGATTGACATCAACAACTTGTGTGTTGTTGCCCCAAAAACAATAATAAGGGTAAAAAGCTTTTCTGGTGTGAGAGTGCACGGACAAACTGAAATGGCAGCTGCCATCCAATCTCTGCATTGTTTTGGCCTTTTCAGCACAAATGTCACTGAATATAAACGATGCACGATGCATCGTTTATATTTGCTCTGGTACAACAACACACAACAGGCACTGTTCTCACAGCATCTGGTGGGTTGTCTGCTGCCAGAACTCCCAACATGTCGGAGAAGCAGTATTTAGCTTCCTCACTTGTAACAGACTAAAACATGTGTGCGGTATGTAGGTGTCAGCTGGTCTCCAAGGCTCAAACATCTACAGCAGCTCTGTGTGGATGTACTGTATACATAGAGACCTACAAGTCCTCCTCCCGCAGTGTCACATAATGATGCTTCTCCCTTGGCATATCAGTAACAATGCTAAAGGTACCCTTTGGCATGACTAATTGAAGCACCAGCCATAAGAGTGTCATTTTTAAGACTCCAAGAAGCATCATTACTGTGTGATGCTGATTTACAGTTTTTCTCATTTGCTTAAACCCTTCTCTCAGATTGGACTGCACATATTGAAATAGAAGATGACTGGACAAAATTCTCTACTGACAAAACATTAACAACACACAACAGAGAGCAATAAATATAATCTGTTTGTTTGTCCCTATCCTCTCATAAGGCTCACAGGATCTTCTCCTCAAACAGTGCTCCTATATTACCAGGTATCTGTTGCAATAGTACCTAATGGTGGTTGGAATGCAGAGATATGGCGCCCTTGTGGCAGCAAGAATCTTTTGAATTAGCACCATGGTCCTACCATTTTTCCTCTGAAAACAATATTAACATCTTGGTCCGTTTTATGCACCAAAACTCCCAGCCTGTTTTCCCGTCATCCTGTTCCTCCAGACCCAAGTTCCCATCATCCCTTTCACAGTTTCATAGTGTGCTCCCTGTACAACCTGAATCTGGCTCCCATCATCCTCCCGTCACTTCCTGCTTCCTGTTTCACCTTTTCATAAAACAATCTTTAACACCAGTCTGAGCTTGCTTGGCGTTTTTAAGTCCAACAAGGAAATCATCAAATAAAATGCATCTTGTGGAATTGCACCCTAGGGACAGCATCTGTTATAAAAGAGGGAATAAGCAAGTAAATAATCATCCAATGTTTTCCATCTATTATCACTATAAGAGCTACTACTTTCAGCTATGTATCGTCAGGAGAAGTTAACAAACTACAACCTATGGTTTAGGGGGTTAGATTCAGCCTAATTTTGTCAGCTCCTCTAAACCAGAGTTGTGGATTTAACAACCAGCCGCCTTTATGCTACAGCCACAGAGCCAGCAACATATTTTCTAGATGTACATTTTCTGAAATGAGAAGAATCACCTTGACAGCTTATATGAGCTCATCTGCAATTTCCTTTTTATCAAAGCACTTTTATTTTCTTTGTGGAGAAGTGTAGCAACATACTCAGCATCACATTTATGCAATGGAGTGCATGTATAAAGGGGCTCTACATACCAAGTGGAGTGGATTAAAACCCCTTAAAAAGGGATGTCCTTTCCATGCTGTCTCTTTTGACAGTTCTTTATTCATCGTTTTCTTTGTCTTTGAAAAATAGCCATCTCTGCATGCATACAGCCTGCTTCTTATTATGCTCACTGTGTCTGTAATTTGATGATATTCTGCTTCCCTTCACTTTTAACTTGTTTTGACAGTTGTCACTTGCAAGGTAGAATGATAGTTAGTGATGTATTCTTTCTCTTTCTGTTTGCTCTGTGTGTGTCGGGGGGGTCATGTCGTGAATTACAAGATGGAGAATAGCCATAGTGAAGGACAAGCATTTCTCATCCATTTATGAGGCCGTCAGCATAAAAGCCAGCCAAGCATCTTAATGACCTATGACTCAACTCAGAGAATAATCTGACACACATAAACATGCACAGACACAGGGAATGTGAGTCACTCACATTTCACATGTAGCACAAACAGTCATGCTCACAATAGAGAGCAACGTTATGACCTCATGTGGTCGACAACAACATTAAGGAAAACACGTGACCTCTCTCCAGGCATCATAACCTTTGGCATGTGTTGACTGCTAATGTACTAACAGTATAAAATTCAGTAACTGGTTGAGTATACTGTGCAGAAGACATGAATAGATAAGCATGCTCATTCATAGCCAAGATTGTCTCCTAAAAATGACAGCCCTATACGTTTTGTACAGAACATGCAACGTACTAACAAGGAAGTGGTTATGGTGGATGCTGGGCCTACAAAGTTCAACTCTGGAGTCCTGCAAAAAAGTGCATTTCTTTCCTAAACCCAACCACACGGGTTTCGGAAAGAAAAGTTCTTCAACTCACTCTAGAGACCTTTGGTGCATATTGTCGACCCTCTTTGTCTCTTGCCATGCTCCCTGACTGCCTCTGTGCATCTCATTACTACATTAATAAATGCAAAGTTGCCAAAGAGTGATATGTATTTTAAAAAAAGAAAGAAATAACATGTTTTATTGTGTTTTTGTTTAGAAGAAAATATTAATTTTCTATCTGAGGATTTTTTTTATTACATCAGACAACAATCTTCCCCTAACCTTAAGCAGGTGCTATGATCTCACAACAACAGACAAAGACATTATAAACTTGCCATTAATATAAATTAATAACATACCAACATAATATGATCATTAAATGATTGTTTGGTTACCATCATCCTTGGTGGATGATGGTAACCAAAGGACAGAGATGATCACTGAGTACAGTATTGTTGAGTTTTGTATTGTAGAGTATTGTATTTGGATGCAGACTCTGGTCTCTGCACTATTATTCTCAAAGTCATTACCTAAGGGACAGATTACTTCCTCTAGCCATTGAACTTTAACACTGGACATAAATCTGTAGAATTATACCTGGTTATTGTCTGTTTTAGTTAACACTGACTATACTGAGGCCGACTTTACAGACTTTACCTTTCAGCATTTGGAATCTACTCTCAACCCAAGTTTTCTTTGACGTTACGTCTTTGACCTACGATAAAAGGCGACAGTGAAAGCATATCATACAAAATACATCATTATGAATATGAGCTATCGGAGACTGTTGCTTTTTCCTCTCTTCTCTGTTTCTTTGTGTCTCTGGGGAGTTTATTGATCTGTGCTGAACAGGAGTTTGTTTACACCTCAGGGTTTAGGATTAGCAGTTAGCATACTGGAGAGATTAATTTTCTAATCTTTTAATCAGTGTTGAATATTTATGTTTTACATGTGATTATGGTGTTCCACAGGGTGACTATGCTGTAGTGGAGGAAATGTTGTGTATGCTTTGTGTGTGTGTGTGTGTGTGTGTGTATTTTGTATGTATTGTGAGAATAAAACAGTAATTAAGTAAACTTTATATAAGATCATTTAACACCATATGTTAGCACTACCTTATTAGTACTGTCATTACAAGCAGAACAGACAAAACATTTTAATACCACAACATTTATACCAGAAATTATGAAATAAGTATGGAAAAATATACTTTCATAGGATAAACACATACTAAATGTATGGGCTGATGAGAACAAATGAGCCATCAAATAGTTTGATAACATCAGGATAGCATGAATGAATGCAAGGTCTCAGGCTTTGTTATCAGGTTGCTAGCCAGGTCAGAAGACATTGGTGATGAATTCAGTTCAATTTACTTGATGTATATATCACCAAATCACAACAAAAGTCACCTCAAGGCACTTTACAGTGTAAGGTTTAAGACCTTTACACATTATATAAATATATACAGAATAATGTAGAAAACCCAACAGTCCCACTAGAGCAAACACATAAGGCAATAGTGGAGAAGAAAAACTCCCTTTAACAGAAGAAACCTCCAGCAGAACCAGGCTCATGGTGGGCGGCCATCTGCCTCGATCAGTTGGGGTGAGTGGAAAGAGAAGAGAGAAAAGAACAGTAGACAACAAAATGACAACGACAAGCATCAGACAAATAAAATACCTGTCTTTTCTTTTGCATTTATGTGATTGAAGTGTAGGATTTGCATATCATTATCTGACTGCAAGAGACAACTCACTTAAAATGTAACAATTAAAAAAATATCAGACTGAACAATTTCAGATTAAGACGTAATTTGTTAGCATTCATTATAAAGTTTCCCTTGCCTTAATTATTTTGGCTGATGCATAGGATAAACCGATATGATCACCAATAGACCTCATGTTTGTCCTGCTTTAGATGGGACACTAGTCAGTGAACACAATGGACATTTACTGTATAGCAGCTGAAGAACCAGAACTTTTTCTCAGGACTTGGTGGAGACCACACCCAATTCCAGACGTTTATTTGTCAAGCAGCCAGACACCCTACTCAGAGAGAATACTAATGTTGCTCTTTGTCTCCTGTCAAATGTTAACAGGTTTTGTGTTATCAGCTACATCCCTGCTTGTCCTGTTATGACAAGCCAGAGTGTCTGCTGTGTAAAAAGCACCCAGATTCCTATAAAAACACTGAGGACAGTGTACTCCGTAGGAGATACCCCTCAGTAGAACCTTTGTTGTGTTTCTGTTTCTGTAATAGTGTTTCTATTACATCAGATGCTCAGTGAGTCCTGTTCCATTGGTACAGAGAAGCATTTGAGGTGTAGAGTGCACTTGTGTGTTTATGGCCTCAGGTTTTGAAATAAAGACATTAGCAACAGCCATAGCTAACCAGCAAAAGGCAGTCAAAACAAGTGGATCTCAAAATCTTTCTGTGACAGTTAATAAATTGTCCAATTAAAAACTGAGATTATCCACAGAGATTATCTCACAGAGTCTACATTATGCTGTGCACAGCTCTCATTTTGTTTCTTTAGCAAGGAGAATGAAAAGTGACAGTTCTCTTAGACCTCCTGTTCTCAAATCAAAAACAGTCCAAAATGCTACTGTGACAGAAACACTTTAGCTTTTTTTGATCAACAGAATGTAATGTATCCCCTGATGTATAGTGTGATGATACAATTTCAAATAAAATGTAGGTTTTTCACAGCATTTTATTGCAGTGTTATTTAATGTCAGTGTCATTTCACAAAGAAAATCAACCATGTCTCCTTTCTATACAACTAAATTCAATTAAACTAAACAGCAAATGTGATTACATTTGATTCATTTGATTAAGTTGTGTTGCACCATATTTTCTGAATGAATAGATGGAAAGCAAATCACAAGGTGGTGACGCTGATGGAGGTTCCACAAACAAAATATAAGCTATAACTTAACTGCAGACGTAAGTTTGAGTACAGAGTCTTATGTCAAGTTGAGTTTAGGCAAAAAGCACTTAGGGTTAGAGAAAGTTGAAGTGACTGTATCCCTGACTGCAACCCAGTGCTGAGAGTGTCTGCAGCCAACTGTGAACACTAAAAACTTTAATAACACAGTAGTCAAAAGAGGCAACTGGATCTTTCCTTGTTTTCATATAATATGAACATATCTTCATATCTTCAACACTTGATTATTTACACACAGCAGACACAGCAATGTTAGTATGTCCTAATTGTGTGTTCACACAGATAAGAGGTATCTGGCATCTCTTGGATTTGTCTGTTGTTTTATTGAGCACATTATTTACCTCCTCCTCCTCCTGTCTGACTTCTTCTGTTTGTCCTGGTGTCTCATTGAAGACATGCTGTGGAGAAGTCAAGCTGGTGACTGTGAAGGTCAGCTTTTCCAGTTCTTTCACACAGTGGAGTGGAGTAGAAAATAACTGTGCTTTTGTTTTCACTATATACCAAATTATCATGTTTGCTTCTCGTTTGGTATTTGCATAAAGTAAAACATTTCTCAACTATCCCCTGTAGTGGCGTCTAGTTTTCAGAGCTGTAAAGCCACGTCCTATCAACAAAGACTGGTAGTTGGTCTCTTGAGCCTCTAAATGCTCCTCTGTGTTTACCAGCTAGTGGCTGGCTGTTGTATGGAGCTGAGCAGGTAGTGTACACTGGGTTTGTCAAAGCTTTTTCACAGCTCTCTGCTGCTGGTAATGAGGCTGATGAAAGCTCTGCTACTGAACGAGTAACAGGAAAGTTGCTGTAAGGACAATATGATGAGCTGAAAAACACTAGAAAGCTGTGTAGAGCTGTAGGGAACTGTAGAGACGGTGTTTATTGTCTGAATGTGTCATCACTATGAGGGAGCCCTTTCACATTACAGGAAATCAATAGATCAAGTATTCATATAAAAATAAAGATAAGTGAAGTTTTAGGAAGACTGCAGAAACGTTAGAATATTTTGGCGGCACGCCATTATGGACGTAGGAACTGCAAAACTTAACTAAATAAGCAATTTACTTTACAAATTCATCATCATCAACTGTTACCCATTATGTCATAATATTTAATTCAAGACTGATATAAAAATCATGACCAAAGCTCCAATATACTATAAAACTCAAGTTAATGACATAATATCTCTTGTGTTTGTTCACCTGCTGTGGTGGAGTGATATCTTCTACCAGTGACAAAATATTCCTACACTCCAACTGGCAAAAAATATGAGGGGAAAAAAATAGGGACATTTGCTTTAAACTTTAAAAGACACTGACTCTGAGTTTAGCTTAGTGGGACTGAAGGTTCACATGAGTCTCTGGTAGATTCTGAATTGCACTGTTACCCGGTGGCAATTATTTCTTACAGTGTAGTCACATTCTGGGTTAAAACATTCACTGGCACTGTGGAAAGCAGGAGCAAAGAAAGACATTAGGTAGATAAATCTATATTTATGTCCCTCAGTTTTGTATTACGACTAGCTTGAGTCATAATTCTTACAGATTCTAGAGGGCTTTATTAAACAACATATTTTCAGTCATTTACTGAAATGAGATGTTGCTCTTGTTTTTCTTTGGAGAATATTGTTTGTCACGTGACCAAAGTTCCAGTCTATGACTTAAGCTGGGCCAAACAGACATATGTTGTTCTCTGTACATGGCACACACAATGATGTAGATATTCTCATCAAACAAACTGGGGGTTGTTCCACACTTTTGCAGTATTTCAACATATCAAACATATTAAATATATTCTTCCCAGCGCTCTAGTTGTGCAGTCTGCCAGTGGTTTTTTGCTTTCTTAGTGCTTGTGGGCTAATACTCCTCCATAGCTATCATCAGCCATGGAAGTCCCCTTCCACCCTGAGCTCCCTGAAGTGCTTACACAGGCTGCCTAGCCCTAGTAGGATATGACACACCATTAACTGGCTGCCATGCTATAACGCTTATTTATTAACATCTGGAGCTGAAAATATTTCATGACTTCTCCTAGGGCCTCTACAGATTAAAATTAGGGGCCCTGGCTACTTCTAAATACAGAGAGAGAGAGAGAGAGAGAGAGAGAGAAGGAGATAGAGAGAGAGAGAGGGAGAGAGAGAGAGAGAGGACCCTGCAGAGGAGTCCAATGGTGACAGTACAGCCATAGCTAATGTGATTCCCCTGCTGTGACTCATAGAAGAGGTATATAAATACTGCAGGCCCCTGTCACTGACACGCAAACCCTCCCCAGCTTTGTATAAACCCGTGAGACGGAGAGGGACAGAATTTAACTGGTAGAAATATTTATTCCCCAAAAAAACTGTGAAGGTATTTATTTTGTGCTGTGGAAGCTGTGTGTGTCTCCCCCACACAGCTGTGGAATGAAGGTTAACATAAATCCTACGATAGATGATAAAGAGCTACATGGAACCTCAAATGAGCAGAAAGAGAGGGAAGAAAATGAGAAACCCCATATGGGGTGAGGGTGGGGTTGAGGGGTAAATTCCTCCCATTAGACTTGTGAAACAAGGTTGGTTTCTAGCTGGTCTCCACCTGCAACTGTTATCACACTGGTCTGCGCCGGGTCGCTGCTCACATTTGCAGCTGTTCTGCAGAACCCAGCTTAAGCTAACGGAGCATCATCTGTTGTCTTTATCTGAGTTCAGATTTCTCCACCATGTCCAGGGCTCATTCATGACTTCAGCTGCCGTCAGCGGTCTTTGGTTGATTTCCAGTCCCGTTATTTAAAGACTCGTGGCACTGACACTTTGCATTGAAATGGAACAGTGTATGTGGGGATACTAATGTCCAATTGTCCATTTGTCTCACTCTCTTGAACACGTTATCTCATGAACACTATGACTGTTTTGCTTTGGCACAAACAACCACACAGATTCAGTGATAAGTTTTTAGATTGATGATAAGATTTTGGTGGTCAAAGGCTACTTTGACCTAATGTCTGCTCCATTCTTGTCCTCACAATGTCTCATGAATGCCAAGAGGAAATTTCATCACATCAAGCATGAACAACCACTTGGACTCATGGATGAACTAATCAGAATATGAGTCAGAGATGTATGTAAGTCATTTTGTAACCACTTAACCACCAGATTAAAATCAGAATTTTCAGGCTGCATGACCTCAAATAACATGTTAACTATAGGAAGAAGTAAACTGATATTTCTTGTTAATCATAATCATTTTGCATCACTGACAGATGATAACAACTATTTGTCTTATCAGATTAGATGCATCAAATTGTGGACGTATGCAACTTTGTGACCTGTTTAAACATTCAGTAAATTGATCAGTAAATAAACAATATAATAAAAAGGAAGTGATATTTGGGCACAGCTTATAATGAACTTCTGTTGCTCTGTCCACCAAAGAAGAATCAGCTTTATTGTCATTGATTACATTAACATGTTACAACGAAATTTGACTTCTGCATTTAACCCAGCAGTGAGCAGCTACAGGTGGCATCCGGGGAGCTGGCCCTGAGTGTCTCTGAAGGACACACCTGGTATGGGGGATGGGCTGGGAGTTTGGGCTTGGATTCAAACCTGCCACCTTTTGTATCCCAGTCTGATGCTTATCCCATTGAGCTACCTTTATTTTGTACGCAGGCAAAGAATATTTTTCTGTCACAATATCTGACCTTGTAGATTTCACTCCAATGTTTTGTTAAGGTTGGATTCAGACACTCACAGCAGTGGATTAAGGTGACGGTAGGATTATGGGCTTCACAGTCAGTTCACACACAACCTCTGGTTATGTTTTTATTGAAAATTTAAACAATAGCAAAAATCTTTCTTTTACTACATAATTTGCCTAATACCAACCACACCTGACTCTGAACTTGCAGTTTGTCAGTGCTGCTCTACATTTATTACAAAAACCTGATTGCAGTTTCAGTGCAGTTGCACAGGAATGTCATTTTCAGGAGACAGGTTTTCCGTCCATCACTGTGCTGATTCTCTGACCATTGATCTTGCATCAAAATCAAACTTAGATTTTGACCTGATGATCTAATTAATACTTGCAAAACTCAACCTCAACTATACTTTGTGTTTACATGGCAACATGCAGACGTTAGTTTTGTTTAGTATATGATCAAATACAAATACTGCATTTGGGTGTATCGTGGATTATGATATGTTAGCTGTACCCATGAATGTACATGCTCCTTTTTGATATGATTTCTTATCGACATTTATCCTGGATGGACATCAGAGAAAGTGGTACAAAGGGGAAGTTGTACTGATTCCAGTTTATGTCCAATTTGACAGATTTCTGGTGTAGTATGCATCAGCAGACTGGTGATTGTGACAGACTTTGTTATCAGCAGGTTATCATTAATGAAACGAGTTGAACTCTAAATACATTTATCAAGGCATGTGTAAAAAATAGCATCACAGCATCACATGTTCATTAGCTAACAATGCAGACTGAGAAGCTCTGTACACATCTTGAGTGCTCATTAGGTTCTCTGACTAATTGACAGTATGATTGAGCCATCACGTTCAAATTACCTTTAAATTAAGAGGAAAATCCAGTCAATGTGTAGGTGACCAGGCCAGAATTAGCTCCCATACCTCTGTCTGGTTACCTGCAATACACTCTCAGAGTAGAGAAGAACTGTGGAACAAACCAGAATAAATCCTGCTCTGAGAAAGCAAAGATTTTTGAGCCGGTTTTGAGCCTTGCAAAGCAATTGATGCCATGACTTAATGTCAGTTCCTCTCAGTGGAACCACACACAAGAGTGAGTTAAAGTGGCCAACATGTTGTGATGCTAAAAGGAGGAATTAAGACACAGCCAAATGTTGAGGAAAAGCGTTTGGTTTGAATGAGATTAGAAATGCTGTAAGCTTCACCTCAAGTATGTTCATAAACAACTAATAAAATGTATACGTGCGTGTGTGATGCACTGGTTTTAGCAATGTATGCTCTGTAGTCTCTCCTGACAAGGACGATAAAATTTAAACATAGTGGCTGTAACCATTTTGGTGTTTGTGTAAGGATATATTAATACATCATGTGTGCATGGTTTAAATCATGTGTGACCCTGTGGGTCTTTACTGCCTGTCAGTCTCTCTCTCAGATCCCTGTCTCATGAATATTGATGCTTGGTATCATTATACCCACTCTAATGCAGGAAGTGAGTGGGATGATAAAAAAAAATCCATGAGCACCACAGCCGATCCTTAGACACTGAAATACAAATAATCACAGCATCTCAAACTCGCCTGCACAAGACACAGAGACACAAATGCAACAAATGCGGCAGACCTGGCTGCTCTTTCCTGACAATGTTGCATGATGGAGGCTAATGGAGGGTGACTTGCAGCAGACAGGAACACAAACGTCAAAGCAGACAGATGGTAAGTGTGTTTGAAAGAAGAGGAGCAGGGGTAGAATGAGTATTCAGTGATTTCATGACTCTGGTCTGGGCTGCTACTCGTGATTCTCACAAGAAGAAAGAGAAAGAGGGCCTGTTTCTCGTAATTGCATCAGCCCTTCGTTAACAATAATGCAATTAAACAAAGCGTCCCTGGAAGACACGCAGCTAAAAGGAATTTTCTTTACCCTTTCTCTGTTTTCCCACATGAGGCTGAGATATGTTAATATCAGTTGGATTCTGCTTGTTATCTCTTCTCTGCCCTAATGTGATCCCTGGGAAAGTCAGGGAGCAAGATGTCGAGTCAGTTGAAAAACAGATATCGTAAGTAGTGGTGCAGGCAACAGGGAAGGAAGAACCAAATGCACATGGGCAGCCTGGTAGAATGGGGTGATATTAGTTGAAATGGTATTGTCAACATTTATAGGCAGGTAAGAACAGGAAGCTGAAACAAAACATGCGTTGTAGTGTAAAAATGAGGGAACACCTGAGTGAGTGGGCAGAGAAGGTGTGGTTACTGCAGCTGAAGGAATGGATGGAGAATGGCGATTGCTAGAAATTTGGTAGAGAAATACAAAAATCAGGGTAAGAGATAATAGTTGTGAAACACAGCCTAAACAGACACAGCATGGGGGAGGTATATGACTGCTACTAGATAAGGTTGTTCTTAGGGTGGAGACACACCAATCCAGCATCATAGAAGTACAACTAGTCAATCTTTCATAAAAAGTCAATGGCGCATGTTTTAAAAAATCAAGCTTCCATTCAAACTTGGTTCCTGGTGCTAAGCTTATAAGGACTGTTTGCGCCATGTAGGGACACAGACAGTGCATCATGAACAGTCTTTGTCTCTTGTGTTGATAGCTGATCCTGTGTGAACTCTTTTTCACAGAGAGACACGTTCAACAGCCGACAAGCGTGTTATAGTGGGATAGGAAACACAGACGTGTGCCGTCCATCACATGTCACCTTGACAACTTGGTGTAAGAACAGAACTTTATTATTGTAACTCACCCTGTTTTACATGTGTTTATGACAATGTGAATTCTAGTCCAGGGTTTTGTTTTGTTTTTTGTCTTTAGTGCAAGGCTTTGGCTAAACTAAGAAACAATTATACAGTACCCTTCAAAGATATGCATATACAGCACTGTACTGGAACATAAAGGCTAGTTGAAAAAAAAAAAAAAAAAGTACACTACCAGTCAAAGGTCTGGACACACATTAATAGATAATGTGCATGATGGACATGGAAATGACCATGTTTGTCTAAACAACAACATTTTGTATCAGATTTTCCAGGCTTTAACTGCAGCCTCCTCCAGTTTTTGTTTGTTTTGGGGGGTTTGCCAAAAATTCTTTAGCAGGTGAAGAGAATTTTCATTTCAACTGAGGTCTGGTAATTGACTTCAGCTTTTGTCCTCTGCTTTGAATGCTGGTTAGTAAACCAGTGGTTTGTTTTTCTAAAGAATTTGTTGTAAAGATGTCTGTGTAATGTATTTGATTGTTTTCCTTTTATATATCAAATTAAAATTGGTTTGCATTACAACCATACAAAGTTTTCTGGTTTACATGTTGACTTATTCTTTTTAACAACAAATCCAGTTGTAACAGGCAAAATGCAAGGCTTTGACCAGTCATAGTCATTTAGAGCTAATCAATGAAAAATCAATCTCACAAGACATACATTGGTAACAAGAAAGGGCCAAATTCAAATACTTTGCTAATTAAAAAAATGGATGTTCTATGTGGTTTAATGTATCTAATATAAATCAAATCAAAGAAAACCTGAAAAAGAAATTAATTTACCCTTCTAAACTTTCATCCCATTTTTGTCTTAGACCATTTTCCATGTACAGCAAATCAAATGAGCTGCATTTGCCATTCCAATACTTAACCAATTTTCTCAGGCTAAGTTTATAAGTTTGAAATATATTAATAAAAAGTGACTCTATGTGCAACGTTTACTTCATCTACAAACTTGAATAAAGAGGGAATAAACTCCCTAACAACAGTGGTGTACGTCGTCCATTATCTGTTTTTCTTGTATGCAGAGCATGCCTGGCTACACCCAAGAAGGACATTTATTCACCCATGTTAATTTTTTAGAGGGAAATAAAAGAGGGGTGGAGAAACAAAAGGACAGACAGTTGCCTGCTCTGTCTTCCAAGGAGGCAGACGTTTGACCTAATTAGTATGCAAACGTATGCGCGGTCGAGAGAGGGCGTTCGGTCGGAGGTGGTTGGTGATTTAAGGCAGGAGAGGAGAAAACTCTTCCTGCCCTTCAGTCAGCCATCCACCTCCACTGCCTTTTGTGCCCTATAGCCTTGCATCTCCCCGGCCTACTTTCACTCCCAGACATCTTTGTGTTTGGGGTGGCTGGAGGACACGGCCAGGCGGGTAAGACCCAACATCCATAAATTAAGACACGGGAAAGTAGAAAAAGCAGGGCACAAGGCTTTACTGCATTGTTTTTTTTTTTCTTGTGATGAGGGAACAGCAGTTGTTAAAAGAGCTTTATTTACGGGTTGTGTTCCTTTGCATTGTCTCAGACAAAGATGCATTTAGTCGAGGACTCAGATGATCCTCAGGCTCACAAAGACAATAGGCAGAATACCTCACTCCAGCTGAATACCTCATTCCCCATATACATGCCACACAAAGCTGCAGTAATGATGATGTAAATCTCCAAACAAAAGGCAGAAAGAAAGAGGGAAAGGGAAATTGAATGAGCATGTTGGCATTTGGTAAGAAGGGCACTCAGAGACCCCCACTGTTTCATCGCATCACGAATCCCAGACACACTTCTCCTCATCTCCTCTGGCCTTTGGTGCAAAATACATCAGCACTAATTGTCTGTGATAGTTTCAGTCCCAGGAATAAGACAAGGAGTCTGAGAGGACAAGGAGGACAGAGACCAGACGAAGGGCGGACGGGACAGAGTGGAGCAGGGTGGTGGAGGGAAAGGAGGGGTAATGAGCGAGGAAATAGAGTGAAATGGATGTGAGTGTGGCAGGAGGAAAGGGGAAAGAGGGTTTTGACAAACTGATGGAGGACAAAGAAAGAGACAAAGGGAAGAAACAGAGATGTGAAACAACATGAGTATTAGTACATTTCTATATGCAGGACAAGGAAGTCGAATTCGGAGAGGACAGAGAGGGGTGATAGAGAATAAAGAGAAAATAAAGAAATGTTGAGAGGTGAGATCACAACAGTAGAGAGAAAGAAATCAAGAAGTAAAGGAATAGGGGATGGAAGAAGCTGAACAAAAGACAGTGGAGGAGAGGGAAGAGTGAAAGGATGTGCCGAGAGAAGAAGCCAAAACTAGGTAGGAAATGAAAGGTCAGAAGAACAGTAAAACAAGAAAAGAGTAGAGCACATGAAAGGACAAGACAAGCACAGAGGAGGGCAAAGCACAAAAAAAGAAAATGAGGAGATGAGCAGACGAGAGAAGGGGTAAGTGAGTAGAGCAAACAAGACAAGAGGGTAGGAGTAAAGAGACAGCACAGACGAAGAGGAGAATCTTAAATATGACATGTCAAATTCCATCAGTCCAACTAAATCCTTTTTAAATTCTAATCAGTGATATGCTGACTTTTTATCAACCCCATCAGGTCAATCTTTAATCTATTGTCTTTGGCTTAAAACTAAATACTTGAATAATAATAAGTCATCCTCTATCATCTCTACTGAGTTTTGTCCTAGTTAGTAAATATGAGCATTCTGACATTTTAAACTAAGCTGGTGAACATGGTACATATTACTGTATCCATCCTGGATACAAGCAGTGTGGTTACTGTAATAATGCTGACATTCAGTTCACATTTAGCACCCAATCTTGATCAGACAATTTGCTAAAGACAGCGCATTGGTGTCAGATTAGGAATTTATATTTGCAGGTATCCAAGCATTGTTCCTGAATCTGTGAGACTGCACTGCTAAATATTACTGCTTCCTACCAGTACTATAGACAGCAGTTATGTTTGACAAGACTGTACTGAAAGTAGGATGTTAATGTTAGCCCTTGTTAGCAGCAGTTAAACAAATCTAATAATTTATATACATTACTACACATCTGATCCCCAATTCCTACAATTACAAGTGAAAAATGATTTTTTTTCTGTAGATTAAGTACAATCTGTTCTTGTTTTTGGTATAGATGTGTTTTGATGTGTACGTTTCCTGTATTAGATTTTATTTTTATGATTTTTATTGTATATTTTCTATTTTTCTATACTGTTCTGCTGTTCTATTATTTTTGAACATCTACTGCAACACTGGAATTTCCCTTTGGGGATTAATAAAGAATCTTATAGTATCTCTTCTTACCAGCTATGATCAGATGATTTAATTTCTGGTTTTATACAAAAAACATAGAATTAAAGAGGGTATATTAGTGTTGCTCTGGCAGTTTTTTTTCTTTTGACAGGCCTTTTGTTACATATAAAGTCCTGGCTGGGGGATTGGCAGTATGATCAAACTCATATGTGTGCATGTTGTTTTTCTACCACACAGTGTAGACCACAGAGTGGGATATGAAAGCCAAAACTCTCAGCAGCTGGCCAACAAATCAGTGAGTAATTGGTATTGATCAACAACCCTATCAACTCCCTGCAGATAAATTATGGTCATTCTGTGCAATTGGACAGTTAAAATGGGAATTATTATGTCTCGTAGGGTTGCAAGGGCCTGCAGGGAGATATATTGAAGAGGGGTGTTGAGAGGGTGGTCGCAATGATAGAGAGATGGAGGCAGGCAGTGGATCGAAGAGGCTCTGTGTCCTTGGGGGTGCAGGCATTAAAGCACTCCACATCAACAGCAATACAAAAGATGAGAAGAAAGCAAAAAGTGAAAAAGGCATGAAGAGATGGAAAATGACATGTGGCCCATTAATTACTTAGAGTCACACTCTTAACCGTTTCTTTTTTTCCCTCGATGTATGATCTGTGCTGTATTCATTCTCTCCCTTCATCAGTCCATCCAGCTGTTTGTGTATTAGCATCACACTTCTGTCTGACTGAGTCAATGATTACATAAACCAGAGAGAACACACATAGCATGTAATATACGATATTGTAACTGTAATGTAATGATATTGTAACCTGCACCTGTTACCTGGCCTAAAACAAATCAATTAGTCATTATGAATTCCAGCAGTAAGTTATCTCACCACTTGGTGCTTTGGAACATTTCCATCGCACTCTCTCAGAATTGATCTAAATCCTTCACCTAAGTGCATGAATGTTTAGAGCCAAGTTAAACATCTAACAGGCATTGTTAAACTTCACCATAGAGTGGACCTGTTGCTCGGAATGAAGTTGGAGGAAACTCACTGATTTTGCTATGTTCAAACCACAAATCAATCAATAGGTCCAGTACAGCAGAAATTATTAAACTGATTGGGTAGCAGGGCAAGCCTCAATCATTAACCTTTAGATGGAAGTATATCTGCAGTATCACCAGTGCAGCTCTTTGAGCCTCTGCCACAAGAGGCTTTGACAGCACTGCACCATATGAAGAGAGATTCTGGAACATATTTCAGCTAAAAGAAAATATTTGAAAAGGTTAGACGCTGCAGCTTGAGGCACGAACAGTTTGCAAGAAATGTCAGTTTTCGACACTTTAAAACAGCCTCACCATATTAAATAGTCATACTGAACTGCAGGCATAACTGTAAAGTGAAGGGAATCTCACTCACAACAGTAAACTCTTATAAATTCACTTATAAGCATTTTAAATCTTGCAAGTTGTGTAGACCTGTAACATCACCAACTTAATAGACTTACCTGATGTGTGCCTACACAACTGTTGTTTCCCCTCAAAACCAAAAGCGTGTGAAAAAAAACACAGTGTTATACTCCGGAGTATCTGTACCCTCATTTGCGTGTGTTTGATATTAGTATATCCCCTGATTACTTCAGTTTAAAAAAAAAAAACATTATACAGTAAGTCTTTTAGACTGAATGCATCAGTTTTTCCATTTATTAACCTTGAAATGTTCAATGTTTAAAGGACCCAATTAAAAAGACAGATAGGAGCTTGAACCCAACTATAAAGAGGTTTAAGGACTGGATATCCAATTTGAAGGCTTAGATATTTTGGTGAAAAAAAATGGGATGTTGTATATTGGAAGCCTTAGCAAAAAAATATCAAATCTTAAAACTAGGGCTGGACACGTTAACTTGTTATTATCACGTTATTTTATTAATTAACAATTATTTTATCGGGCCCTGTTATAGACTGGCGACTTGTCCAGGGTACCCCACCTCTCACCCAAAGACAGCTGGGATAGGCTCCAGCACCCCCCCTGACCCTTACGAGGACAAGCGGTTAGGAAAATGGATAGAAGGATGGATGAATGGAATTATTTTATCGCACGTTAATGCAGTTTTATTGTTATGCCGATGAAAGGCCTGTCGCTCACTGGGTCTGAATACACATACAGATAGAGATTGCGTCATAGGAGGCGATCTGTACTGGCTTTGGATTAGCGTCGTCATGCATCTTAACCAATGAGAGCAATTGTGGTTGGGCCTTAGTCTGCTGCTGCGTTCTGCAACAGGAAAGAACTGGAGGTACCGAACTTTTACAAGAACATTTTCATTTAAATGAAATCTCTTCCACACGGCGAAGTTGATGGAACCACAGTTATTTGTAACCACTACAAAGTTTAATTTTCGTTAATGCAGCAAAATCACCCAAACAATAGACACCGACAGAAACACTTGAAGGATTCATGATGCTCATGTATTTATTTTAATGACAGCAGTCAAATTAACAACTGTGTTTAAAAAACGCTTTTCAGGTGGTTGACGTGACAGATTTTGCAGTGTGTGCTCTGTGTGTGCGTGTGTATGTGTGTGTGCTCACACTAGAGCAGAGCTGTGCGCAACACAGAGATCACAGGAGAATAGTAAACGCGAACATTTAGAGACAGAAATGACATATGATAAATAACATGAGGCTGTTTAGTTAGTTTAATAAAAGAACAAAGTACAGACCTTTGGTTACACACAGGTGGTTCTCAATCCTGAGAACAACTAGTTTTCCTATAATAAACTAGGTAAACGTCCTGTCAATGCAAATTAGCTTTGGTTTTCTATTTGATATGATTATACCCACCGCCCCACAGGTAGGGGAGGTGGCACAGGTTTGCCAATTTCCAAGAAATGGAGATTCACTCCAGAGTCTTCTAATCATGCACCCTGTTTTGAATTCCTTGCAATAACTATTACACACCCTTTAAAAATGTAAAAGGTGTTGTATATCATCTTCCAGGTCCACTGGGGAACTTTGTAGAGGAACTAGATACAACTCTCTCCACCATTGTTGACGAGGAACTACCCCTTGTGCTACTGGGAGACTTGAACCTCAACTTGCTCAAGCCACAAACAGCTGTTTGTTTCATCGCGGCATCCAACCTCACACATCTTAGCAGGCCAGCAACGAGCCTGTAACCGCTCCACAACCAACACATCTGTCACTCCTTTACATGTATCTGACCAATCTTTTATTCAATTCAGATTGTCCCCCCTGGCACGCACCACATCCACATTACATTTAACCAATTTTTGCTGTAATCTCCGCACCCTCTCCTGTACTCGACTGCCTTCTGCGATTTCCTCTGCGCTTTCACCCCTAGATATTCTCTCTATTCAGGATCCTAACTGCCACAAAACCGACACATGCAACTCCGTCGATCTCTGATAAGGTTCGCCACCATAGGACTTATCTTAGAGCAGCTGAAAGGAAGTGGAAGAAATCCAAGTGCCCGGTTGACCTTAGTCAGTAACATCTTTCTCTGCTGCTGTCAGCACAGCCAGAACCAGAACACTGTCTGCCTTTACTCCATTCTCGGATTTGGACGTGTCCAAGCTTCTCCAGACAAGTCACCCCACCAACTGCTCCCTGGACTCTATGCCCTCACACCTCCTTCAGTCCATACAACCTACCATAACATCTGCTCTGAAACATGTCCTTTATTCTTCACTCACAACAGGGACATTTCCCACTGCATTCAAACAGGCTGTCATTGCTACTTAGCTTTAAAAAACATACTAAACCCTTCCCTACTGGGCAGCTACCGCCCAGTCTCCCACCTTCCATTTCTTTCAAAAAGTCTTGAAAGAGCAGTCCTGGCACAGCTTTCTTCATTTCTGCATGTGCGTGATCTACTAGACTTTTTTCAGTTTGGTTTCAGGAAAGATGAATGAAGGAAAGATTTGACTGAGACCTCCCTTCCGCCAATGGTGGATGACCTCCATGCTGCAAGAGCTGCTCGCAGATCATCTGTCCTCATCCTACTAGATCTGTCTACTGCCTTTGTCATGGTTAATCACCAAATTCTTCTCACCACGCTGTCAGAGTTAGGAATTACAGGAATCGTACTTAATTGGTTCACCTCTTATTTGTAAGACAGGTCCTTCCAGGTTTTAATGGGGAGGTGAGACATAAACACTACCTAATGTAACCACAGGGGTTCCACAAGGCTCTGTCCTCAGCCCCTTTCTTTGCTCACTATACACTCATTCACTTGGTCACATTATCTACTCCCATTGTTTCCCCTACCACTCCTATGCTGATGACACTCAGCTCTATCTGTCTTTCCCACCAGAGGATACCAGTATTAAACATTTCGGCCTGTCTCTCTGATATATCAGCATTAATGGATGGTCAGACCAACACCTCCATTTGAACCTATCCAAAACTGAAATTCTAATTCTAGGCAAAAGGTCTCAATTCAAATTGGCCTGCTGCTGCTAACACATACATAGTCTGCAAAATGTTTTGTTTAGATAGATGAAAAACTGAGTCTACATGAAGCTACATGCTACACATCAAGGTCCTGCAGGTTCACCTTCAATAACATTCGAAAGATTAGGCCTTTTCTCTCACAACAGGCTGCACAGCTCCTTGTCCAGGCAATGGTCATCTCTTGACTCAACTTTTGTAACTCTCTCCTGGAGCTTCTGCAGTAACCATCAAACCCCTCCAGATGGTCCAAAATGCGACAGTCCACATCATTTTCAACCAGCCGATATACACCCATGTCACACCTCTTCTCTCTCCACTGGCTCCCAGTAGCTCCTCGCATTGAGTTTACATCCTTGATGCTTGCCTACAGGGCTGTAAGTGGAAGTGCACCCTCTTATATCAACACGCTATTAGTAAGCTACACTCCTACACGCCCCTTAGATCTGAAAATGAGAAGAGACAAAAAAATTTCCTCTTCATGGGGTCTCCGATCCCAATTGAGTCTATTGTCCCTTGTTGTTTCTGGCTTGTAGAATGCCTTGCCCTGCTCCATTCGACTAGCTGAGAATATCATCACCTTTAAAAAACATTTGAAAACTCACTTGTTTCAAAAGTATTTCAAATGAGTCACACACACACAGACACTCACATTCACAAATAATTGTCTAGCACTTAACAATTGATAGCATGTTCTTTATCTTGACAAGTTGGGTCTTATCAGGGCCCTTAGTTTGCAGTAACTCAGAATTTACAGAACCTGAATGGTAATTGCTTGTGTCTTCTACTTGTAAGTCACTTTGGGTAAAAGTGTCTGCCAAGTGAAGTAAAGTAAAGATTATATTAATGTTTAAGATGAGATTCACAAGAGATATTTTACTGATACTGTATAAAGGGAATACTGCTGTTAAAATGTTATTTAAGTGGTTTGCAGACTAAATATTATTGCAATTTTGTTCATATAGCAGTACTTTGAAAATTAAAGTAAAAAAAAAACAACTTTTGAATTATTATTACATCTCATCTGTAACATTGCAATTAACAGAAAAATCATGCAAAAAAGCATGCGATTAATTGCAACTGAAAATTGTAATCACTGCCCTGCACTACTTAAAACATTTATTTTTATATGCTCAGTATAAAGATATTCCCAACATATATTTTTGTGAGGAGTTGATGGAGGACAAAAAAAAACAAGGAGTGAATATGAGACTGCTTCATCAGGTGTTTCTATTTCTGTGATTCTGTGTAAAACATTACACAGTCATGAAAACTGGAGTGACCAGACCCTTTGTACACACAAACTAGTGGTACTGGTGGTAGTGTAGGAATGTAAACTAGTTAGGATATTGCTTGTCTAGTCAAAAGAAAGTCTTTACTGGGAAAAAAAAGGCAATTCACTATGTTAATATTAGTGAATAAAAGTGTGAAATGGCCTAGATAAAACCTGCAACTTACAGAACTGTGCGCTCTACGGTTACCCCAAATGTCTTGCATCTTCTCCACCCCGCAGTGGCAGCAAGCTTTCTCACTTCAGTTTCAAATTGTTCTTTCCTCTTTGGTCACAGCATCCTGAGGGAAAGGCCCACTTGCAGAAATATGCTAATGAAAATATTATTGTGCCCCATTTGTGTTATTACATATTCATCCTTTTTTTATTTGTAATTCTTTTAATGTGTAAATGAATGCACATAACAACACAAGGCTATCTTACCTACAGTACATCCATCACTAGCACTTTAGTTTAGTAAGAAGTCTCTTTCTGAACTAACTAAGCTAATGGCAAAAGTTTCTTTACTGTACAAAGTGTAATTGTTAGAGTTAGGTTTAGATTTACATTTTCGAGGTTGCCATTAATATTGTGTAAATAGTTTTACATTTAAGCATGTTAAAAGCTGGTGATCATTTACATAGAAGTTCAATGGAGTATTGATGATTAAAATTGTTTTTAATATTCTAGACTGCATTTTCTCTAACCATAACAGAAGTAGGTCACATCCAGTTTTGGGTCGTAACCTATAGTTGTTACCTGTTACCCATCTGCTTTAACATGCACCCTCCACCCAGCTGCATTGCCTTAACAATATTACCTCTGATTCCCACTGCAACAGACTTATACACACACACACACACACACACACACACACACACACACACACACACACACATAAACACAGCCTCTTACACATTTGTCAATCCATTTAGCATGTGCCATTGGAGGCCTTTTGTCCCATGTGCAGACAGGACAACACAGCCTTTTGTTTATGGTTCCTACTGCAGAGCCATGTCACCAGACAATGGGACCATTGAAAGAGAACTTGCCCTGACACACAGGGTTGTGGGATGGACTGGTGAACGCACCATTAGGGGCATTACTACTGGAACAGTTAAGTGTACCATATGTGTGGGCTTCATGTACAGTAGTGTGTGAAATTTAAAGTCACCGAAAGTACAGTGATAATACTTAAAAAAATATCTGTCTAGAATAGTTTTTAGTTTATGCAATGTGCAGTAAACATCAATAAACTAAATGTAATTAGCATTTGTTGTCACCCTTTGCCTTAAAACAGCATCAGTTCTTTTGCTATCAGATAACTATGGATGTGAATATTTGAGAAAGAAAAACAAAGTAAAGTAGTAAAAGTGAGACTGCCTTCTACTTCGAGAGAACAAGGGAATGAATACTGTTGCAATTATTGATTTAGACTGAGGCCAATCAATGGACAGACAGGTGTCTGCCACTAGTCAGACTGTTGGCAGCTTTTCAGCTGATAAAGCATATTGAATCAATGGGGAACATCGGAACATCAGAGAGAGACCACTCTGACTGACTGTTCAGTTTAACAAATCAATGCAACCAAAAGGCTGATAATATCAGTGCCATGTGTAACTTCTTATCAGACATGTTCTCAATTAGAAGCAGCTATAAACTCTCTGGTGAGCGAGATGTGACAATACAGACTACTGCCACCTGTTGATGGACAATTATTTCCTCGCAGGCAACTGCAGGACATACATGCTATCTGCTATCTGCAGGACATACATGCTATAACGTTGGCTGTAGTGTTTGTGGTATGGTCAAATGCCACTTAGCCCAGATAAAGGCATTAGTAATGAAAGGTTCGGGACAATTAAAACAGTCAGCCTTAACTGCCAGTAATTTTTTATGTCGGCTTGGTGTGTCTCTTTCCTTAGGTTAAGGTTAAGTTTTCAGTTTAGTATTGGACAGTGGCAGCTTGGTGAAATAATTTTTCACCAAGGCGCACTTAGCAAGTCAGTTTTAAGTTGCGCTCTAACCACATATCACCACTAGTAAAAGCCAAAGCACCATTATCATACAATGCACAGTCTGTGTTTTCAGTTATTTAATATTATGTAAATTTCACCCATCTCTCCTTCAACAGAGAACATGCAGTCAAGCAGCTCATTCTGCACTGTCTCAGATGTCCCCTTAAACACAGTAACAGTCTGCAGCAGTACCTGCAGGGATCCAGCAACATCCTCAAGCCCTCTGAAAATACCAGGATTTTCTCAGCGTTCACTTTCATCATGACCACACAACGCATGTCCAAATGCACCACAGAAACTAATGCAATTTATCATCTTAGACAAAATGTCTCAGTTTTTGTCCCCCTCCTCATTAAGTCATCTCATGCTTTGTCACTTTTTCAGGAAAATGTATTAAATCTGTATTACCTGTTTGAGCCCAGGCTCTTTCTGTTCCTGACAGCTGACAGAGGAAGCATTGCCATTTTGATGACTGGCTGCTCAGGTCCAGAATCTTTAAAGCAAAACATTTCCTTAGAGATGACAGGGCCCTTAAGCAGAGATGAGACGATCACCATACTACCTGCGGACAAAGGAAGATGCACTGTGGTCCTGAACACTTCAGACTATAACGAAAATGTAATCTCTCTGCTGGAGGACAAACAAACCTATGAGAAACTGAAAAGAGATCCCACCAACATCTACAAGAAGAAGGTGATAGAATGCCTAAAACAGCTTGAAATGGAAAACGCCATCGACAGGGCAACCTATCATCGTCTTTATCCTGGGGAGAACACCCCCTGCCTTTATGGTCTCCCCAAGATACACAAGGAAGGAGCCCCAATCAGACCCATCTTCAGCAGCATTAACTCAATTACATACAATGTGGCTAGACACCTGGGCACAATTTTGGCGCACTTGGTCGGACACACGGACCATCACATTCACAATTCAGAAGAGTTTGCCTCCAAGGTCAGAGAGCTGAAACTGGGTACAGAATGACAAAAAACAAAATGGGCCTTCTTTTCCAAAATCATTTTTTTGGGTGAAGAATATGGTAGAGAAAGGGCCTTGTGGTTACAAGGTGCTCCGAGAAGCCTCAACTAGACTTGCTCCCAGTTAAACACAAGCTCTTAGCAATCCATGAACATTAAGTGCTATTGTCAAATTGTGTGTGTGCTGGCAGATAAGTTTGATAAAATACTGTTTTATGACATGAGAGAGGAAAACAGTGAGAACAACTGTAGTGGGCAGATTTTTTTGAGGATGCACAGAAGGAGACATTTTATTTTTGTATGAAATATTTAAAATGTCTGTGGCGCTCCCTGAGGACAGTCAGTAGTACCTCATTCATCTCTTATCTTCTTCTTCCTTCTCTCTCCATCCTCCTCTCAGTCTCATCAGGACATCAACACTTGACTAATGTGTCCTTACAGTTAACAACTCTCTTTTTAAGAGATCATATAATTAGAATCCTCACCAGGCTGTTATATTTATGAGCCTTAGGGCAACCTTTCCAAGAAACCACTGTGAGCATATATTAGCATTACACCCACTAACACATACCTGAGGCATTATATAAGAAGACCCTGTAAGCTCTGTACAGGAACTATAAATAATGTAAATGCACATATAATAGATTTTTCTGAGTTTTTCATTATTGCTTAGCTTTTGAGGAACGTACACCACATACAGTATCATAGCACACAATGAGATAAATCAGCCATTATTGACCTGAGGATGTTTGTAAATGCTTCCAGAGTTCATTAGATAGTGTCTCTCACTGATCCAATGAACAACAGAACACTGGTTACGAAGCTCATGATGCTGTTGTCGAGACTGCAAAAAAATGTCTAGCAGAAGTGCTGTGCGTGTGTGAATTGTTCGGAGTTGCAGAAAAGTAAAAAGTGTCAATGCAGGGTGGCTGGGGTCCTTCATGATGAGCTTAGTCTTTCTGAGACAGCGTGTGGTGTAGATGTTATTGCAGGGAGTGGTGTGCCTACGATCCTCTGGGCCGTTTTCACCACGCTCTGCAGAGCCTTCTTGTCCTGAGCAGTTCAGCTGCCGTAACAAGACACAACACTCACCGTAGGGATAGACTCTAGATAGAAGCTAGTGAGTGATACCCTAGCCTTCTTTCGGTGTCTGAGGAAGTGAAGTTGTTGGTGGGCTTTTTTGGTGACAGCTGCTGCATGATTTGAAGACTTGAGGTTGGCTCTGATGGTGACCCCAAGGAACCTAAAGTTGCTGACCCTCTTCACAGCATCTCCTTCAATGTAGATGGGTGGATGAACTGCATCCCGCCTCCTAAAATCCAATACCATCTCCTTTTGTTTTGCTGACGTTGAGAGAGAGGTTTCTCCTGACACCATTCTGCCAAGAGTCTCACCTCCACTCTGTAGCGGTCCATCGTTGTTGGTGATAAGGCCCACAATGATGGTATCATCAGCAAACCTGATGATGGTGTTGGAGCTGTGTCTGGCCACACAGTCATGTGTAAACAAGGAGTACAGCAATGGGCTCAGAATGCTACCCTGTGGCATACCAGGGTTGAGGATCATTGTGGTGAGGGTGTTTTTGCTGATCCTCATGTGCTGCAGTCTGTTGGTAAGACAGTCCAGAACCCAGTTGCACAAGTTAGCACTGAGTCCCAGCCCCAGCAGCTTCTTGATCAGCTTGGAGGGGATAACCATGTTAAATGCAGAGCTGTAATCCACAAATAACAGTCTGGCATAGCAGTTCTTTTTGTCCAGGTGAGCCAGGGTTGTGTGAATTGATTGTAAGATGGCGTCATTAGTGGATCTGTTGTGGAGGTATGCAAATTGCAGGGGTTCCAGAGTGGTCGGTATTGAGCTCTTAATGTGTCCCATTACCAGCCTTTGAAGCAAATGGGGCCAGTTGAGCTCTGCAGAGAGGTGTTAAAAATGTCTGTCAAGACAGCAGATGTTACAGGTACCGGGCTGCAGCGCCTGTAAGCAGCTATATGTATCCTGAAATACAAGAAATAAACGATGACCAGGGAGACATGACTTTGCTTTGCTGAGTCCTCCGTCATTATTTTATTCATTCACAAATCATTTGTTCAACTTTCCAGTTACTACTGCACATTCTGTCCATTTCCAGTTTAATTACTGTACACTCATTGTATCTCAATACACATTAAACATGTTCAAGTACACATACAACAGAAATACGCAAAAGCATTAAACCTGAAACTTGCGTTCCCTTTTTGTATTCAGTTCCTACACCCTTTCTCCAAACATATTGGGGTCATCAATGCATTCTCACTGCACTAACACAAGA
>JAUYWH010000002.1:828962-844224 GCA_034779795.1 Ctenopoma multispine
CGCTATTTCCTACAGTTCTTGTTGTAACCCACAGTCTCACACTGCCACCTACTGTTGGAAAAATGCTATTGTTTTTGCACAAAACAATTATTCACACTGAAATGAAAACAGGTATTTACCAAGGTAACTAACAGGTATGACCCTCACTACAATTACTCTCACAATTTCACAAAAATGTGATCACACGTTAGTGGGCATCACACAGACAACTGCTCACTGCACACCTTCAATACACAACCAGAAATTCTGCCTGGACCAGCAGCTTTGCAGGTGTTGACTCTCTTAAAAGCTTTTTCACGTCCACGACAGGGAGAGAGTGACGTCATGTGGTGCTGCCGCAGCTTGTTCTCAAAGCGCGTAGAACACATTCAGTTCGTCTGGGAGTGATGGGCTGGCAGAGTTGAGAGTTTGTAACTGTGGTTTGTAATCCGTCAGCGTCTGAATTTCCCTCCACATGATGACGTGCATCACGTGGGGGTCCACTTTATTGCTGTACTCCGGAGGTCGTACCTGAATTTCTTGTACAGGTCCATGTCTCCGGACTGAATTGTGTGCATGCTATTGCGGAGCTGGTGGCTGATGTCAGCGTTGACCCAGGGTTTCTGGTTGGGGAATGTCTGGACAGTTTTAGTAGGGATGCTTTCTTCCACGCTGGTCTTGGTCAAATCAGTGACCACAGTGGTGTACTCATCCAGGTCAGAGGATGAATCTCTGAACATGTCCCAGTCCACACAGTCAAAGCATCCCTGAAGTGTCGTCAGTATATTGAATTTCCCCGTAAATTGAGAACGCTAAAGTTATTATTAATTTTTATGAAGCTGTGGAAAAAAAAGATTAAATGGTATAATCTGTTTAACATTTACACCTGGGACAGTGCTTATGTTTTCTTTTGAATTCACTTCCATAAAATCAGAGCTACTGGAATTGACAATGATAATGTTTAATCAAGGTAAATTAATGATGACGTCACAGAGCGCGCTAACTGCGGTTTATTTCCTGGTGTGCATATGCATGCTTGTGAATGCAATGTGTTTATCTAACAGAATTTCACTGAATGCAAAAAAGCAAGAAAAAAAGTCCGATACTTTCATATATGTTTTGCTTGCAATATATATTAGCTCTCCATATATTAACCAGTTTGCATAATATAAGTCGACATTGCGCGACTTGAAGCAAATGTGACCAGCTCTGCATTGTTCAGAAGCATATATCAAGATTTCTTTACCATTTTTCATTAATCATTTTCTCAACTTCAAAAGTCGCACGCTTAACTCTCACACACCATCAGCATGGAGTTTGTATTCTACAGTGTCAAATGTCCCCTTTTTGTTATTTGCCATTTTTACATGAAGTACTGAAACTGTGATGATAGATTTCTGGACCCAGTAGTGCTCCTTCAGCATCTTGTTTCCTCTTTCCTCTGTTCTGTTCTGTTCTCTGAGATGTTCAGAGCTTTTCTGTTCAGCCTTTTTCTGTTACTAAGAAAACAGGTCATGTCCATGCTTGGGTTATTGCATTGCATCTAGCTAAAACTAGAGGCAAGAGACAGAGTTAGTGTTAGGGAAATGACTCTGGAGAAAAAAAAGAGGTGGAAAAAAAAGAGGTGAACAAACGCGAAATAACAATGAGACAGAGAGCGACGGGAGACGTTTCTGGGAGAGAAAAGCAAGTAAAAACAACAGGAGGAGATAAGACACGAGGTGAAAGAATAGAATAGAAAGTGAGTTAAGCCAGAGTGAGAGTGTCTGCCTCGGGTGGTACTAGTCACCCTGAATTATAAATGGTCTCTCACTTTTCAAGCCAAAACACACAACCACAATATAATACCCATGATGCATTTCCACTGGCAGGCCACTCCACTGTCCCCTGGGTTATCGCTCTCCACTAATCTCTGTCCTCTGCTTTCCTTCTTCTCCATCCACTTCCCACCATTTTCTCAGTTCCCCAAGCAAAGGATTTTGTGAACTTTGCCCTCCTTTGCTTTCTCCGTCTTCCTCACTCTGGTCAGTGAGTGTTTGCACTGTGTCTCAGTGAGCTGCAATCTCCTCAGAAATAGCTCTTTCCCTTTTTTTCACCCCTTTTTCTATCTCTTTCTTTCGTGCGCTCTGTGAAAAGAGAATATCCCATCCACCATCCCTGACCACTCTCCATGCTCAGCTGTCCCAGTTTCTTTTGCACATAGCTTTTCACATTTTGTTCTTTTGAACATTATGCTGCTGCTGCTTTCATCCTTTCTGTCTTTTTTCTTTCTCCCTGTGTGTTTGCTTTTTCCTTACTGCAAGATATACTGATCTCACACATTGTCCTAGTTGATCAGCAGCCTTCATCTTTTCCTGCAGCGCCAGAAGCCGGCATGCAGTCCAAATCAACCGGCTTCATCCCAAATCACAGTGCAGCTGCAGCAAAGGAGATCCCACTTGCTACTACATCTGAAATACCTGTGCAAATGACATTCATGTGTTGGTGAGTTACTGATAAATATACTTGTATGCATGTTTGTGTAAAGTGAAACTATAAGCATTTTAACTTGTACGTACAGCACATTGTATGTATTGTAAAGTATATCATAACAACAATATGTTGGTTAATTTGTTGCAACAATGATCACGAGCGTTAATATTCCCAAATCAGGATTATCATTATGGTTAAGCGCTGACTGCCGTTCCATATTGGATCCACTTCCTACTGAGCGCAGTGCCTGGATTTGAAAACATGAGATGAACAGTGATCAATGGTGTTATTACAAGTTATTTCTTATGTTAACAAATCAAACAATGCAGAAGCAGTTTAATAATTTTTTTCTGACTAAAATGACAAACAGCATTGAAGATTTTATCAGCTGCAGATGATGATAATTAACAAGTGACATGTTTGCATGTTTATGAATGTTTTAGTAAGGAGAATACTGTTTTTTCACTCTATACTTTATTGAGGAACTCAATGAAGCTATAAAATGTTTAGCTGAATTATTTAAAATCTGTCATATTTTATCACCAGAAGGGGAAGAGGTAAAAGTGTTTGCCTAAGAAGTAGAGATGCTATTTCAAAATCTGTACTTGTGTTTATGTACAGTCCTAAATGTAATTTAAGGACAAAACAAAAACTAAGAAACAGATTTACTAATAAAAGACTACTGAACTTGATGCTGCTAATAAAATGAATAAACAAGTCTATTCCAGATTTGTTCCATATGTGCCTCATGAATAAGGTTCCTGAGAACTAAAATGTTGGAAGTCTGTAGTTAAGACTCATAGCACATAACCCCAAAAATTCCCAGAAATATAATCTTACAAAAAAAAGGAAGGTGTTTGGGCCTTAAACCGATTCAAAACCTTAATTTATACTAATTTCATTAGAAAAATCATCCAGTGACTCATCCTCTTCCAAGTAAATGTCTGTACAAAAGCATCCAAATATTCTTTACTCTTTTCACTTCTATTAGAAAAAACATTTTTCATTTAATCAGGTATGAGGCATCAGATATACTGTAGCATTACTTTTTAATCAATTTTACTGCGTTGTAAATTTAATTTTAAAATTACAAAAGTGCAGTTTTAACAAAATTCAACAATCTGGATTCAATATCCCATAATGATGAAGTAAATACTTTTAAACATTATTAAAGTATGGCAGGTGTAAATCTGGCTACAACTGATATTTTCTATTAATTTGTCTTTCCGAAGCCGAGAGTCACCAATCGAAATTCCGTAATGTGTAATGCATAATGACAATAAAGACTTTTTGAATGTTGAATCTTGAACTCAACTGAACTTTATTTATATAGCCCCAATTCACAACACTCGAACGCACTTTACAGTGTAAGGTTTAAGACCTTACACATTGTATAAATATATACAGAATAATGCAGAAAACCCAACAGTCCCACTTGAGCAAGCACGTAAGGCAACAGTGGAGAGGAAAAACTCCCTTTAACGGAAGAAACCTCCAGCAAAACCAGGCTCATGGTGGGCGGCCATCTGCCTCGACCGGTTGGGGTGAGTGGACAGAGGAGAGAGAAAAGAACAACAGGCAACAGAGATGGGCACTGGGCAGGATGGCAGGACCAGCTACCACAGCTCCAATGCAGGGAGAGAGAGAGAGTACGAAGCACAACTAGGAGAGAGAGAAGAAACAAAGTTAATAATATGTAGTGATTGCATAAAAGTGGACAGACAGAGAGAAGGAGGAGAGGAACATCTTTGAGCAGTCTAGTAGGGATAGGGTCTAAGAGACACATAGAAGATTAAGATGAGTAAATTAATGAAATTAACCAGAAAAGATCTACAGGATCTACAGTGTCTACAGGAAAGAAGCTCTAAGACTGGGTTCTTATAAACAAATCTATAGCTGTATATAGTTGGAAAAATTTGTCTGTCCATGCCAATTGCAGGAAGGAGCTATGACTCTTTGTCAGCCTGGCTACAGTGCTGAAAAGAAACCTGGGGTTGTTCTTATTTGCCTCAATTAATGAGGAATAATATGTGGTTCTAGCTTTATGGAGGGCTTTTTATACGTTATTAAACTGTCTTTCAAGGCTAAGCAGGATTCATCTGAATTTGTGGAGCGCCATTCCCTTTCAAGCTTTCAAGCTTTCGTGATGTCTGCTTTAAGCTACAGATATGTGAGTTGTACCATTGATTAACCACCTTCTTTTTCAGCAGCCGTCCTCACCATCACACCTAACATCAGAATACAAGCTTTCACAGTGAAGATGGGAGAGACTGTCCATACATCTGTTGCTATGCTGTTTACTCCAACAGTTGCAGATATTTCTATACTTTTTACTTTATTGTGGGTGCATGTTAGACATTTACCTGGGGAGAGGTGCCCTGGGACGCACTGTGGGAAGAAGGCAGGCTGGTGGAGGCAGTTTGATGATCTGGGTAATGTTCTGCTGGGAAACCTTCTATCCCAAAACCACGTACCTACAGTTCATGTAAATATTGTTATAGACTAAGTACACTAGGACATGGCAACAGGATTCCCTGATGGCAGTGGCCTCTTTCAGCAGGCATGTTCAGGAATAATTTTTAGGAACATGACAAAAAGTTTTTAAAAATGATGGTGTCTGGTGTCCGAGTTCTAATTCTTTTGCCATGTAAACTGAAATTTATGTGTTTTAGTAAAGTGCCCCTTTACAAATGTAAGGACTTTTATTACGTCATAGCCTTCACATGTTTTAGTTCTGTATTTACCTCTGCAGTAACCTTAATAACAGAACCATAACGCTAATTTTCCCTGCCTGCTCTTCTTCCTGCAACTGCAAGCGAGACCAACATTAGAGAATCAGGCCAGAATTACTGAAAATGAAAACAGAGGATTTCTCATCATCTTCTTCTCAAACCTACACACACACATGCGCAGCCTTGCGTCCTTCTTCTTCTCTCGTTTATCATGTTGCAAGGGAGGAAAATCAAATAATATGCGTCCTGCGATCGACTGCCAATGAGCTTATGTCTTCCTTGAAATATTCACTTCTGACAGCACCTCATCTGTTTCCCATTTTGTGACTGTGGAAATACTCCTCATGCTTTTCACAAATGTGTGTGCATCACTGCTCCAGGCTTGCCTGCACACGCACACACACGCACACACACTTTCTATAGAGCTTAACTCCATAGAAAGTCATCAGGTAGTTTCTGACTGTGTTATCTTTCAGTTTTATTGTAAACTATTGGTCGTTATTGCAAGACTGGTGGGGGATCGAGCAGAATTTCTTCTCTGATTTAGCTCTGTGAAGTGCTAAATGTGCCAAGTACATTAAAGAAGGCACACCTCTTAGTTCATGAAATAATACTGTATTTGCAAAATCATGAAGAAATTGAGCCAACATTTCTGCATGTTTTAATAATGAGAAGAGAAATGGACCTCAGAGCCCCTGATATGTGTATCCCTTGCTCACACACTGTGGTGAAGTACTGTGGCCTGTTACGACTGCTATAGTACTCAAACACACACACACTTGCATAAGCCTACATAACCAAATAAAGTATTGGTCATATGTAAATGTCAAGTGTCCTGTCTCAAATGATGATTTCTGGCTTTAAAAGGAAAGCAGTGAACTTCCTGTTTGAGTTATGCGTTTGAGATGAGTTTATCATAACATCTCCTGCCTCTCCCTACAGAGTAGACTCTACAACAGACTTCTTATTAGGAACTTTAGACTATGACTACTCATACAAAGCTGATCCGTCATTTCACTGTTCACACAGGCAGCTTTTTTTATTGTCAAATTAAAGGAATAACCATACAGGCAAACTATGAAATTGCCTACAGCCTTTCAGACACCACAAAATGTGGGCCAACAAAAAAATGTGCGAATCACGCTGCACCTAGGGTACTACATCTGAGCTGATGAACCAATAATTATTTCTTTTCAGTTCTTCATGTTGAACTCTGATGAGGACTGTGCACCACAAGGGACCTTTGCCAGTTTCACACCAGTACCACTCACCCCATGAGGTTGAAGCATGCCCAAACTCGACCCCTTTGTGCAAAAGGCAGATATTCTTATCTTTTCCGTGTGCTTACATGAATGTAATCATCAATCAGTAACACAATTTATTACTACAACAACTATATATATATATGTATCAACAAACTCTTACCTGTGGTGGAGATGACTGATTATTTGAATATGGTTTATGGTGGTGGATACAGTCAAAAATGTTGACACAAGCTTGTGAGACAGGAGCTGCATGCACAGTGCTTGTGTAGACTGATAATTAAAGGAGCAAGTACTACAAAAACAGACTGATTCAATGTGAAAATACAACAATATAGTTGGTTTGACCTTTGTGTGTTCTTAGTATGTTACATTGCAAATAAAGGAAATAACACACTTTGTTGCTTTCTTTAGGAGAGTGAAATTAGGGTTACTGTGGCTTACCCAAGTTGCAGCACATGGCAGCTACATCATCATTAGAGTGTTCTGATGTAGTTAAATTAGAAATAAACTAATGACTATTAGTCATTGTTCAACAATGAGACAATGAATATTAGTTTTATCTAAGGTTGATAAGAAATGTGTGATGTAGGAAGTGTGGGAAGCTACACATGTAGCTAACTGTAACTTGTGTGGTCAGTCTAAAGCAGCGTTATTCTTTCTGCATCAGGAAGGTTTATAGATGTTCATCACTCAGTTTGACCCAAGCTTCTATAAATATGCACCTATTCATACCACATCAGAGATAGGGGCCTATGGGGCCTACACAGTTAAACACAAATGTGTTTACTAATGTGTTTAAATCCACAGAGAACAGTAACATTTAAGTGGTTGAAGAAAACAAGTGTTTCTTAACAAGCGTAGCCCTGCATGTTGATTTTACGTTAATTAATGTAGTAGAGGCTCAGATATCTGAACTTAAATTGGCTTGTATGGGTCAAGCTCAAAAAAAATTATGTCCTACATTTCCCACAGTGAAATATTTGATATATATTTTTATTTGATCCTCTCAGCCTGCTGAACAGCATCTTTCAAAGTCAATGTCCCCCAGTTTGATCTAGGAATTTGAGATAATGAGATTATTAGGGTTATTTTCTAGTGTCAGAGCTCCTCAAGAAACACTGAGGATATTGCGTAATGAAACCTTGTAATGAAAAAACTGACCTTTAATTATACAATGCTCCTTTAAATTATGTCAGCTAATAAACAAACAGCATAATGTCTCTTTTAGGGCTGTATACTTTGCAGCTGTACAGCTTATATACATACATACATATATACTGTATATACTGTATATACTGTATATACATATATATGTATATGTATGCAACTGGTGTGATGTGTTTATACTTGTACCATGCAGATCAGTGTTGTTTGACCAGTATTTGTTGACCTCACAAAGTATCTGGACAAGCACAGAGATGCATATAAGCCCGTTGCCTCCATATGCAACAGTGTGATTAAATGTGATTATGCTTAGAATGTGATGCACGTCCAGCACATTTGTAAAGACGCTGCGGTGCTAATGCACTGTGCAGACCTTGGGTGTCAGCGGCTGCAGCTAAGAGGAAGAAAATGTCTGAATGCGTCTGGATCTGTGCAGCGCAGCGCACCAGCTCAGCAGAGCCTGCGCTTCGTCCAAATGTCAGAAGCAACATTAAACCTCGGGGGTGTTTAGGAGAACAAACACACACACGCACGTCTGGGACACACAGAGAGAGAGTCATCACCTAGCCATTAAATGTGTTGGTTTAACGGTGCAGAGGATGCTAAGAGCCAGGTCTCATTAGCGTCCTTTGCCTTTCTGACAACAGCCTAAAGGCGCCGTGGCGCGCTAGAGCCCTTATGTGTTTGTGACTAGGGTTTGTTTAGTTTGTGTCTGTATGTCATATGTCTGCCTGTGTTTGTTTCTTGTGCAGTGAATGCTTAGCTCCTCATAGTCTGTGGGCCATATTGTGTTGCTCGCTGTCATTATCATAAACAACATTCCCATCCTGCGTCCCTGCTGTCCTGCTGGATCTCCCATTAGTTTAAGCATTAGGGAGCATGTTTACTGCGTTTCCAATATGTTCCCAGCTCACATCATGATCATAGATTATCTAAGGTGTTTGTGTTATGAGTGATTTTAAACTGATGAAGGCTCTTAAGAGTTGTTCATGTTTTGTCATTTTGATGATCCTCAGGAATTTACGTTGGCTACAAAAATACATTTGCTGACAGGCAACAATTCACTGTTGTTTTCTCTCTCCTCTTTTCTTTCACCCCAACCGGTCGAGGCAGATGGCCGCCCACCCTGAGCCTGGTTCTGCTGGAGGTTTCTTCCCTCAAAGGGACTTTTTCCTCCCTACTGTCACCTAGTGCTGCACAAGTGGGACTGCTTTTCTGTATAATACTATATATGTAAGGTCTTAAACTTTAAACACTGTAAAGTCCGTTGAGATTATATCAATAAAATGAATTGAATTGATAAATTAGTCATTAATTAACCTAACTACATCTTTAGCCTGTGGGATGAAACTGGGGTCTCTTGGGGAAGACTCTGTGTCTCTGTCCCCAGTCAAACAATACACTTGCCAACAACTCCAACATTATTAACATGTCAAAAAGGTCAAATGTCAAACTGTGATTTATGTGCGTGGTATATTTTAAAGCTATTGAGCTTGAATATAACAACTCGCAATCATTATGCTTATGCTGAGCTTTCCTAACCACAAGTGGCATACATAACACCCAGACATATGGATCTTTCTACGTTCACGGGTATAACTGTATTTCTGAAATGTTTAATTGTTTTCTAATCCTAGTGAAAAGTAGTTTGTGTTATTTTATATTTCTACTAAGATGGTCTGCTTTCAAAGCCTGACTGACTAAAATGCCTTCTACAAGGGGAATGTAAATATCATACTTTTACACATTTGTTTATTGATTACTAAGTAATGTGATAATATCAATAACTGACAACACCTTATAGTTTACTGCTGTTGTTTGATCATTCAAGAAAATCACTGTCTAAGCAAAGTTTAAAGCAGTTGGCAGTAATCTAGGAAACCAGGGTTGGTGGTTGCTTTCCATTTCCCCCCAGTTACTATTATTATTGCCACTGTAGAAATTTCCTTAGGCAAGATACTGAATCCCAAACCATTGGTGCCTCAAGGTGGTATCTTTTAGTCTTTACAATAGCACAGTCAAAATAGGACATGATGAAGATAAAGGCAGGAAATAGGGTTTATTAGGGATGCAATAAAATAAATAAAGGACAAATGTGTCTGGAAGTGACATGGGAACTATGAGGACACAATGATTGAGTGAACTCTGCACAGAATGGACATCCCTTTTTCTGCTTCCTTAGGCCTCTCCTCTCCCAGTTCCCATCACCCACAATATGTTAATTACTGCAAGCAGTGAAAACTTTGGAGATGGGTTCATATTCACTTTTGTATAGTGGCCTGTAGTGGTTTGTCTGTATTTGGACTGGATTCATGCAGCCTCACCAAAATACATTTTAAAACCACCTTTTATCCAAATGTTAAAAGGTAGTTTTTATATCAACTCTGTGCTACCCATGGTCTTCATTGAAAATACTTTTTTCAGATCGTCATGTTGTTTCACTGATACGGCATGGTGGTCAGGGTTAGTAATCTTGTTCTTTCAAGATGTGATTTGCTACAGTGCAATGACACCATAAAAATCTTTTGCAGTGAAACTGTTAATACTCTGATTTTGTTGCAGTACAACAGGTGCCACACTCCTGTCTCTGAAATCCTGGGCTGCCTGGGCTGCCACCTTCTTTCCATCACTGCAAACTGTGAGGGCCACGGTCTGCAGCCTTTTGATTCCAACTAAGCTCTCTAGGTGTTAATGTCACAGTTACTATCACACATTAACATGATGATAACTCCATACATTCATTCTTTTTTTTTTATGTCACTGTGTGTAGTAATAGGAAGCTCATACAAAGCAGTTAAAAACAAGAGAAAGGGAAGAAATGAGAAGCTGCGGAACTCAACTGCTTTCTGTCTTTCTTTCTTTCAGTTGCAGCCTGCTAGCATCTGGCAAGTTATGGAACGAGGGGAGGAAAACACTGAAAAGCAGCAAAGTGTGTGTTATAGTGGCGTGTATGGTGACACCACACGTGCAAACACATGCACGCAGCAAGACTCTGTTTAATTACCTAGAATGAAATGAACTGCAATAGCTGGCTGTGAGGTATGGCTGCATGCAATCTGTGTTTGTATGTGTGTGTGCATGTATGTGAATGTGCATCTTTGCATGTGGCAGTGGGTGTAAAAGTTGTTATAAGAGAAGAGGGAGCGGTCGGTTATGGGGAAACAGAAGGAGAGCTGGGCGGTAATTCCTTTTCTCATGAATCATTTATGAGCATTTCCATGTGCATGTGTGTGTGTGGGGGGGTCTTCATAGCTATCTAACACGGGAGCAGCTCTAAGTCCAACTCTAAATCTCCAGCTTACTGTCCGTAGTTTATATCTGTGTGATCAGTGTGGAATACGTATGGAACCTACAGTGCATATAGAAAATAACTACAGCACAGCACAGTATATTTCAGTGCAGTACAGTATTTCCCTATAATTTGGGATTGCGCAAAAGTAAAAATAATGTGCATGTGCACTGCAGACATACAAATCACAAATGGTCCATGCTCTGTATGGCTACTGAACACCTCCCAGGTAATGACAGGCTGATCACGCAACACCTTCTGTTAGCTTCTTTACAGTCTGCACACTGAGGCTAGTCACAGTGAGAAAAAAATATGAATTTTCCTTCACAACCAGAAAAAACACTTTCTCTATGAAACACAATGACACAAAGTATGAGCTAGTCCAGAGCAGAGCTGTGAGAAAACTACCTGAGCTGGTGGGCGTGACTGTGAACCTCCCACAGAAACTAAGGTTAGTTAATGGACTGACAAGGGGTTAACAGAGCAGACATCCGTCATTTCTTATACATATGTTCAGCTCATAGAACTCTCGACACTCATTATCACCCAACAGTGAAATTACACCTAAAAATATGCAACAGCGTAATAAATAAATCAATATTCTCCACAGACAGCTAGAGCCAGAGCTTTTCTGTGTCGTTTGGTTGTAGCATTCGGTGTCAGAATGAGCAGCCTGTGGTGTAACAGAGGGGTAGAAGAATCCTTTGACTATGTTCAAAGACTCAGCCAGTCACGCTCACAACATGATTTGAAGATTATTTTTTACAGCATTTTCATACAAGCATCTATTGCCAACAGGCCGTTGCTCTACATCTATATATAACATCTCTATCATCTTTCAGCGCCACGGGAGATTCATCTGGAGGTAGTGCTGGTTGGAAGAGAGATACAGGAAGAAGTAAAATTTTCAATTAACCTACTTTGATCAGCCTCTTAAGTGTTTTTTATTTTCAAGTGGGAGGGGACGTGGAGTTGCTCTATGCACTAACACCGCATGTCTTTTCCAATTTAGTGTCCTGTTATCACGCAGGATCATCACACACCCACTCCTCTTCACTTGGGATTAAGACGCCAGTGTGCTCGCCACTGTCAACCTACACGGTGTATTAAGACCAAAGCAAACCCCAGGTTATTCCTCTCGTTTTATCCTGTCTTAATTTCTCTCACTGTCATACTGAAGCAGCATCCTTCTCTCCTAAATGAGTCTATTCAAGAGAATGAGCCCTTATAGCTGAGTATCTGTATTTTGATTAAGACCACTTGATCATCAGCTTGTGATAGGACGGTCTCTGACACTGAAATGTCACTTTGTATTGCATTTCTGCTTTACACTGGATTTTAAGCACCCTGAGTGATTGATTTCCTGCTGAAAGCAAAGGTGCAAAATAGTGGCTCATCTGTTATGTGCTTAGACACTGTGAACATGATACTTATAATGACATATCAGAGCATATGATCAGTGCACACTGGCATTATTGTGTTAGACATGGTTTGCCAGCACTTGGTTAACAGTCCAATACAAGGTTTGATTTACAGCAGCCTTCTGTACTTACTGCAAGTGGAATCAATACTAAGCACATTAGCACTTCAAGCAGAGGAAGGAGGCATCAAGAGAGCCAGTGTCTTGACCATCAGGCTTATTTACAGTAAGGCCATAGCAGACCTAGCTACTGACCTTAATCAACTTTAGAGCCATTAAGGCCAACCGTGCGGGAGACAGAACAAATGAAGGGTCATAAAGCAACTTTTAAATAAGTGCAGTCAGGTGTAATGTAAGAGTGATACAGTGCTGCCTGCTAATGATGAGACAAGAGCTAAAAGTCTTGCTGGTCGACAGCAGCTTTGTGTGGAACGCTATCTTTGCTAATATAAATAAAATAAAATAAAGGAGTAAAAGTTAGCAATGATGAAAATAAAAAATACTGGCCTGTTAACTCTTATATTTCGCTGTTAGAGGGTGGACACCTGAGCCAAACCTAACAGGACCCATCAGGTTCGGGTCGGATTCAGAAAATTTTGAATCTTGTTTGGGCTAGGTTCAGTCAATTAGGACACACTTTAGGCTAAATATGTGTAATTTCAGTTCAAAATCTGACTCAAATAAAGGGAAGCGATGGACACAGTCAAACATGAAATGCAATGGCCTTACTCACATAGGAAAAATGACACGACGGACAATATGTGGCGCTGTCACTACTAGGAGTACGTTTTGATTTTTAGCTCCCAAACCACATGTCACACACCCTAAAAATGTATATTTTTATACTTGGTGAATGGAATCTTTTTGCATATACAGATATTTTCTTTTTATACTTTTTTCAGACATGTGCAAAAAGCATAAACATATTTTCAATATCGGCTCCTAGGGTTAAAGTCTCATCTGTCCCAAACTTTGCTTATTACATCTACATAGCAAGCTTAAAAAAGTTTTTGATGAAAAGGAGTATGCTGTTATCTAAAACAAGCAAGTTATATCCCACTAAACATTGGACGTCGGATAGATGTACAGATCATGTCTATATTGGGTCCGTTATTCCATGACCCATTCTGGACATCTATACAATGTGCAAACTAGGTCCACAATTTGGACGTCCATCCATGACCCAATTTGTACATCTATATGACATTCAACATTTGAACGTAATTTTTTGGACGTCATGTGGACGTCTATGACAGGTGCAGGAAATTATATTTACAAATATCAACATTGTTGTTATCAACATAATACATGTGAATACAGATTATTTATAAACAAACAGTTGATTTATTCTTAGCCTACTGAAAGCAGAGCCGAGCCAGGAACTGTTGTCACAGTCCCATTGCACAACAAGGCCTACATTTCCTGACACATGATAAACAAGGACTTCGCTTCCGGCCTGACGACGAGACGAGAGAAATCTGCTACTGCGTGAGATCTGTTCATTGTTATTTACTATCTTCTGTATCCTTAACTTAAACTACTATACGCCGATTATTCATTCACAGCCCTATTAGGACTCATAACTGTTGTAGTTTTAAGGATTACTGTCGCTGCTCGTTTTGTTTGGTGCTAGCTCAGCCTTTCCTGTTAAGTTACCAGTCACCACAGCTAAAACAACCAACCAATCCCATAATGGCGTGTGCTGGCTGTTCCGCTGTTGCAGACAGGGTGTCTCTGGTAGAGAGATCTGTCCGTCAGCTAAAGCAGTTGATAGCTCCCAATCTTACGTTAGACACGACGGTCACCCCAGACCGACTGAGGCATCAACCTCAGGCCCGACAGTGAGCCTGCTAGCACTAGGATTAGCGTAGCGTCGCCGGCAGACGGCGGGGAGTTTGTATCCGTTCTGCGGGATCAGAGAGGCTCTGCGGTCCTCTTGTTAAAAGAAGAAGCTCTGTAGTGGTGTCACCTGTGTGTCACCTGTCGCCGCTCAGCAAGTGACTTGTGTTAAACTTTAAGCTAATGTATAAATCCAAAGAAAGAACAGTTTCCAGTTGATGAAAATGGAACCCTTAATGGTTCATGGACAGATTAATTTGCTTTCACTGCTGACAAAGCATTAATTTGGCTACAGACACTCAAATCAACGATGAATCAAAAGATTTAAGTGATATTGAGCAAATAACGCTATGATGCAGATATATGAACTCTGCTGTCCCCTAAAAATTACGTTCATATACAATTAAACTGCATCAAATATACGTTTTCTTACGGAACATGTTTGCGACCAGATCATGATCATATCTTCACAATCAGCGTTAATGACAAGTCACAAATACGTTGATACTGAACATATGAATCATTTGTTTACAGACAACGTATTTTTGTCTACAACATCCTGTTAGCGTAATGAAACTTTATATGAGGTGTTTTCTCCATTTTAAAGATCAACTGGTTTTGCAGCTCCTGATGGATTTTTTTAAGGTGGGAAACAGACCCAAATGGCTCTTTGAATGCTGAAGGTTGCTGACCCCTGCTCTAGTGGGACTGTTGGGTTTTCTACTTTATTCTGTATATTTTATTTAATGTGTAAGGTCTTAAACCTTTCACTGTAAAGTGCCTTGAGATGACTTCTGTTGTGAATTGGCGCTATATAAATAAAGTTGAATTGAATTGAATTAAAATTTAATTTTAATGTTATATTTATTATTAATATTATTTGTAACGTGTAGGATTTTATAGTTTTTTAGTATAATCATGTTTTGCTATAGTATTTGCTAGGATAACTTTAGTAGAAGATACAGGATGTAAATGCTTTGTTTGTGGGTGAACCCTGACCTGATGCCTGTGTTTACATGACTCAGGTAATTCCCTTTTATGACCAGGTCTGCTTTTTAGTCAGTTGACAGTGTGTGTGTAGGGATGTGTGCAGCCATCTGTG
>JAUYWH010000002.1:844324-858307 GCA_034779795.1 Ctenopoma multispine
CAATAGAATTGAATAATGTTTGTGGCTGTAATGTGACAAAATGTGGAAAAGTTCAAGGGGGCCGGATACTTTCGCAACGCACTGTATGTCCATCGTTCATCGTGTTTTGTCTCTGTGTCCTAGAGCTCCTACCATGTCGGTAGTGACTATTGCCTCGTGTATTTAGTCAGCACTCAGCTCCTCCGGTACCGTGAGTATTGAGCCTTTTTCAATCCCACAAGCAACAAGGGCTTTCCAGACACACACTTTGTCTTTGTCTTTACACCCTTGACAACATACATAAAATATTAAAATTTTATAAGTGTAATTTACGGTTAGTTGTGGTATGCTATCACATCACTTACGGTTTCACGTATGCGGTGACGTCACTTCCTTTTTAGAAGGTTTCATGTAATTTGTTTTTGGCTGTTTACATTTGTATTATAGGTTTATACTGTGGCTTAGAACATTAAGACAACTGTACTACTATTTACTGTGACTGCTGTTTGGTTATAAGAGACACAGACTGTTTTGTATTGTTTTATTTTACAGTTTTTACCACGTGCACACAAATGTTGTATAATACAAGAGGCAATAAAAGGCAAAACTCAGACTTTCTAAAACAACAATGGGACTGCAGGTCTGTAATCTTTTTAGATGTACGCTTTGCAAGGGATTTCGAGGAGCGTGGGGTAATGTGCGCTACATTTGCTTGGACCCCTTCCATAACTGCATGAAAATTCCCTCCTCACGGGGTCTCCGATCCCAGTCAAGTGTATTTTCCTTTGTTGTCCCTGGCTGGTGGAATGACTTGCCCTGTTCCATTCGACTAGCAGAGACTATCACCACCTTTAAAAAACATTTGAAAACTCACTTGTTTAGAAAGTATTTCAAATGATTCTCTCTCACTCACACACACACACACACTGACATAAACACACACACACTGACATACACACACACACAGACATTTTTCTTCTTGACAAGTTGTATTTTATCAGGGCTCTTAGTTGGAAGTAACTCATAGTTTACAGAACCCGAATTGTAATTGCTTGTGTCTCCTTGTAAGTTGCTTTGGATATGGATTTGGAAAAGTCTGCCAAATGAACTAAAGTGAAGTAAAGTAAAAGTTCTAGATATTATTATTATTATATAGTGATATGATAATTGAGTTATTATCAAATTATTTTGAATTTGTAACTGAAACATAAGATCTGGTGTCAGAAATAATTCATTCATCAACTTTTAGAATAAAATTTTGACAGAATATCTGACTTTATATCCCACAGTTTAATGTTTTTGTAATAAATAACAGTATTTATACGATTTAAGACAGGGTCAAAATCACTGTTGACCTGCAGACAACACAAATTCACTAATAATACTAGAAAAAAACTCAAAAAATTTGACATATTATTTATTTATTTATTTTTATGTGATTTCTGTGAGTTAATCTTACTGTCATTTAATATGTCAACTCATCAGGTTTTGTCTTTGGCAGAAAGGGGATTCTACATCTTGGGATACACAGCTGTGGAATGTTTAATTGTGTCATGATTATTCCTCGACTTCTGAACGAAAAGGTTTTTAGTAAAATGCAACCTCCTCCCTGAATCATAAAGGTTTCAAGACTAATAGAATCACATCAGGTTAATGTTCTGAAGCAACCTCCACAGCTGTTCTCACTTCAAACAAGCTCTAAAACCATGTTATATGTATGAAGCACGGTTGGTATGCTCAAAGGTTTTCACATTTATTATTAAGTGAATGAAGAGGTACCTGTGTGAATCAAAGCTTATTCAAATGTGCGCTGGCATCAGCTAGCATCTGTGTCTTAGCCTACATGATGCCAAGCTGGATCTGCTGGGATTTTCATATTAGAACAGAAAGCAAAGCTGACACCCACACTGCATCGTCTTTTAAAAGCAAATAGAACATGTTGGTTAATATACCACAATACCAAAATGATCATTCTATTAGTTTTTCACATGTAGAACACTGTTTTTTATCTGACACACTATTCACATTTTACACCACATGTGGTTATCACAGTTTTCATATGGTGCAGTTTCACAAATAAATATATTTCAAAAGTGCAAACGCCCCATGTTGCAGTGGATGTATAAACACAAATGAGATTACTACATGTTGGTTTTCGATGATCTCATTTTGTGCATTTAGACAAACACACATCAACAAAGCTCACTACAAAGTACTGCACAGAACTTCACAAGTCTGTGAAATGCTAAAATTAAGTATTTATTTCCATTTTGTACTTTTGTACTGCTCCACTTAATGTAACCATAGTACTGTTAACTAAAGTTTTCTGACAGGTGTATTTACTTCACAAGGTTCACTTACAAAACATCTGACCCGTTTGTATTAACACTGTTGTACTGCATGTATCCATCAATATTTTACTGTAGTCAGAGTAGGTAACTAAATACATGTACATAAATGCTGTAATTACTTTACTGCACTACAATTTAACTGACAAATGTAGTTATCAATTATGTTCTGCAAATGTAAATTCTTTTAAAACTTCTATTCAGCTACTAAAATGCTGTATTATTATGGGTTAACCACTTGTCAGTATATAGAGTGGTTAAAACATTAATGACACACACATCGAACATACAGCATGTGAACTACATCAACTTCAGTTGTATTTAAAATTCATAGTTTTCTGAGTGGAATATTTGCACCAATACCCAATAACTGCATTTAGAGAATGTACCTAATACTTCAGCTTGAGTAAAGAATTTGACATATTACTTCTAGTTCTATTGGACGTACTTGCACTTGAGCTTGTGTAATTCTACCCCCTCTGATTGTAGTGTTACATACTACTTACAACTACATTTAATTGTTATACTTGTATTTTGTTGCTAATGCTTATTACTGTTGACTTAAAATTCAAAACCTTCTAATCTTCTTTTTGTTATTATTATTAGGGTTAGCAGGTATAAGTATACTGAGGTATTAACAGTTTTCAAAGCTGGAGCACTAAAAACAGTTCAGTGCCTGACACTGTTTTACTGCTTTGAGCAGCACATTTGAAATTCCATCAACAGCTGAAACTGGGTGAATTGGCCAATGTTCAGCTCAGCCTGAGAGTTTGGTGATCTGTATCTAATTATAACATTGCTCAGCTACTCAGTTTGGAATGTCTTGTAAACAGGTCTAAGTGTAATGGCTAGTCTCTGAAATAACCCCTATATAAATGTGATGTGTTTGGTGTGCAGTGGTTTCACCTGTGAACACAGTTAAATTGAAGGTGATTCAGTAAACAAGCTGTGCACACAGTCTTTAGCACCTCGCTACCCTACCTTCATTGCTCCCTTTTCTCCTTCTCCATATCCTCTTCCACAGCACTCCCCACCTATCATAAAGGCTCTGAATCAGCCAATTAGGTGAGAGGGTGACCCCCCCCACCCCCCCCCCCCCCCCCCAGCAGAAGGAACAAGGACTCTTTGTTTCTTTATAAAAGACGAGCCACTAAAAGCCCCCTCTCAAACATACTGGAGCTCAAAAAGATCACACTTCCATAATTGGCTGTCTCAGTTGATGTTCAAAAGACGGCCTCTAGTCCTCAGATTGGAGACAATAAACAATTTGGCATGAATAAAACATTGATCACAATTATTCATATCAGGGATATAAACAAATGATTGCCTTTTGTAAATATTTAATTCACGGTGTCTTCTTGCCACATTGCCTTGTGTGGCCTTGAGAAGGGATGAAAGGGATCACAGGAGCGGGAGATGATCTCCTCCATGCTCTGGTGTTTTGTTAAACATTAATGGGGCCAACAGCGTACTGAAGTGGCTTTAATCTCCCCACCGCGAGAGCCGCTATCTCCTTCACCCACCCCTCTCTTCTCTCATCTTCGCTCTCGATCCTCTCTGCTCACCTCTACAGACTCCCCGCCTCTCTCATCTTTACCCCCTCTTCCTCCTCCTTTCATCTCTTTGCCCTGTTCTCCTCTCTTTAACCCACCGCCCCTCCTCCGTTTCCAGCGATTGACGGATTGGGCTTTCACCTCTCTCTGCTCTGCAGTACATCATCTCAGATCTGGGTTATTTAAATTAGGTTTAAATCTCTTTTTTTCTCCCCCCTTGATGCTGGTCCCAGTTCAAACCCATTTGTCATTTTTGCCTCTTCCTTAGAGAGCGAGAAGCCAGAGTCGTGCCAAAATATGTTCATGGTGTTTTGATGGGATTTCAAATGAGGGTCGCTGCAAACCGGCTATTTCTCCAATATGCATAATGTGTGAGTTTATTAGGGCTGACCAATTAGTAGATATAAATAAAGTTGAATTGAATTGAATTAGTCTTTATTTGTACTATCACTAACGTTTATCTTTATTTGTGTTAAACAGCAGTAAAAAAAAGAGAAAGTATGATGCTCTGTGGTTAATATTATGTTTTCTGCATGGCAGTTTCTTTACTTGCTTGACCAAAGGTGTTTCATTGAAGAACAAACACTGTAAAACTAATTTTGATGTCAAAAAAGTGAGTTGTGTTTTTTTAGTATTAAATAAAACAGATCGGTAGTTCTTGTTCTTTGTGTGTGTTGGGTTTAGACGAGAAGCATTTTGGTTAAGATTAGAGAAAGATTGAGGTGTTTATTGGGTCTGAAGTCACTATTAAGCCAGACCACAACCTTTCTCCAACTTTAACCAAGTGCTGTGAGTGTCCATAAAATGGTTTAAATGCTAAATGATCTCTATTCAGTTTTTCTACCTTGTTGGGACTCAGTGGAGTGATTTGTTATTCATATAGCCTACTTTGAAATGAAATGTAAAAGAAAATATTCAAAGCACTACATTTATCAGCTTTCCCCATACATCATGCCCACAGATAACGGGTCAGTTCCTTAGATGCACCACTGTGGACGGGTTTGAAAATCTTACTGGTAAAATACTTTATTAGTGCCTCATATAAGATGTATTGTTGAGTATTCATACCTACATACATACAAAAAATACCTAAACAAACATTTGCACATAAAGTAGTTGAAATTAAAACACCGTTTATACCATGCTCACATTTAGATCTTTACAACCGAGATCTTTTATCAGGCTCTCTCTGTCTCTCTCTCTCACACACACACACACACCTACACTTGCCCCCCTCTCCCACTGCGCATGCCACCACAGCCAGGCAGCTCTACTCTCAGGCTTCAGTAGACATTAGTGTGAACGATGATCTGCTTGGTAAAAAGAAAACCAGCAGTTCAGTAGTTTGAGGTAGTTCGGATTTCCAGCAGAAAACACATACTTTTGAAAGCATGTCAAAACTTTATCTCTGTTTACAACAGCACCACAAACTCTGGTCTAAGGAGTGAGTTCAACTTTTTTGTGGTTTGTCTTAGAAAAAGAGAAGTGATAACTAGATAACAAACACAGTAAGACAACATATCACAACACACGGTCTCTACAGTAATACAAACACGGTTTTAAAAAGCTGTTAAAAACACTTGATGAAATTTGAGTCTTACATGAGAATGAACATTATATAGAAGACGTAAAAACAGCATGTCTCCAAACAAGCTGTTTCCCTCAGTATTTGGGAATTTATTTCATTTTTTTTTATTTAGTGACTTTTTTACCTCATTCATTATTTTAAACAAGACAACAACATGTCTCAGTTATAAATTCAGATGACCATTTGTTGTCATAGCATTCTTATAATAACACACATGCCTTTGACTTCGAATTGAACCTGAAAAATTTTGTGAAAGAAAATACCGGGAAATAAACGGTATGTCATGACAGTGCCAAAATATAACAGGATATGAATATTTGTCCATATCGACCAGCCCTAAGTTCCCTGTTGTGTTGCAGTGAAAAGAAAGTAATAAAAAGTGATGATTTTGTTGTTAAAAAACTGCAACTTTGGAAGAGATCCATATAATACAACTAATTTGGGAGATTGATGCATTACATTGTCTTCAGATACATTTTTTAGAACATTTTTGCTAAATTGGAGGACTTTAGAGGGATTTCTTAAAGACCTCCTGCATAAACAGGAGTACTGGTTACAGCTAGAGAAACTTGTTTCAGTGTACATGTGGGCACCTGACTGGAATATTGTGAAAATGTCATTTGGAGTTGGGGAGTGACGATGACAGTCAGCAAATGTCTATAAACCCAAAGGTTGGTGGTTCGTTTCCTGGTCCCTCCCTGATTCCTGGCCACAAGTGTCCCTGGACCACAGTATTTAATAATTGACCATTTTCTTTAAATAGCTCAGCCCTATTGTAGCTTGTACAAGTGGAGCTGTGGATGATGACAGAGGTGGCTGTGCATAGAACAGAAAAACAGGCATCCCAAGGTTGTTTTTTTAGAGATCTTAAGTTTTATTCAGAGACAACTGGGCATGCAAAGCACGTGGCCTTGTACTATTATGGCTTTTCCTTGTAACACACTGACTGATGACAGCAGTTTCCAAGGATAAGAGATGTCTCACATGATGCAGCATCATGTGGATTTTCATGTGCATTGTTTCCAGTGAAACATGAGTGAGTCATCCATCTCACACCGGATGAGCTGAACTAAGCCACTGCCCCACCAGGTAATGCCTTAACACCTGAGATTGGCTGCTCTTCATTTTATTCAACCTTTTCTCCTTCTTCATCAGCAGCATGTTCTAATTTCCCATTTTTCTCCATACACTGGATATACGGGCTGTGTAAAAGGATTAGTCTACTCCATCATGGCAGTCTTCTAAAGCAACATTACTTTTTTCCATCACCACTCCTCGTCTTTCCTTCCTCATAAAGCATCTGAATTTTGTGTTGCATATTTATTCCTGCAGAATTAGCATCACAAACATTCTTCCCAGGCTCTTTGTTATGCTTCAGGGGGAGGGAGAGTGAGGGAAAGCAGATTATGCTTTGCGTTTCTCTGAGGCACACTCAAAGCTGGCTTTCTAGGCTTCCTCGTGCTTTTGAGCAGTGCTTGGGGCTTATGAAGACGCACTCCATCTACTTGAAGTAAAGACGACTATGACTTAAAATATGTTGTTTCTCTGGCATTCCTGTTAACTATATTATTCCCTCTCTCTCACCCTCTCTCAAGTCTTATTATTCATTTTGTGCCTCCAATCCCTGCATGTCTTGTGCCTCATCTGTGCAAAGAAACACTGACCACATTTGAATCTAGTAAAACTCCAGGCTTTGCTCTTTATAGAGTTTACATGAAGTGTCTTGGCTATAGATGTCTGGAGTCATAGTGGAGTCTCAGAGAAAAAAAGGAATCTAGAACAAATTAAAAGATTTGTGCAGGGCAAGCCACTATTCACATATGGCTATTCAAAAGATCAGATTATAAATCATTGTACGTTTCTGGTCTCTCATTCATCTGCACATCTGTGGGTGTGTTGTGTTCAACATGTCATTTACATCCTCTGTTCTGCCTGGTCAAGTCAGGTCTCATTCATAATGTAAAACAACTGATACTAACTGGTATATGTGAATTGCCTGTATGTGGGCCAGTACACACTGATCAGTACCCTCTGTCCACAAAACAGCTCTGACCCATTGAGGTATGGATTCCACAAGACCTCATTCCCCAGGCGCATTAGTCAGTTGTAGGTAACTATGCAGAGCTGGACTGGGACCAAAAAATGGCCCTGGCATCTTTTGGTCATGGAGGCCCACTATGATTATTTATACGATATGCAAAACCACATGACATACCAGAGGATATATATGCACATTGTGTGATTTAAAAAATTAAAATAATGAGCAACAGTCTACAAGGAAGAGAGATACCATGTTAAAAAATTGAAATGCTCTTTCACTACTCAGGGATTCATCTTGGGATAGACGGCCACAATGTCACGATTCCTACCTTGAAATGAAAGTGGATGTCAAGGAAACACTGCTAGAGATCCCTTTTCAGTGTTTTAAGGAAATACACTGTTTATTAACATACACAATTAAGCCCAAAGTATATTTCAATGTAGAAAAAAGAGCTCCTCGTCAGACTGGATACTACTTAGTGAAGATGTGTCTTTAATCAGTTTTTATCATTTTTAAAATTGTATTAATTCTTACTCTTTTAACTTTTTTCTTTTTTTACATTTTCTATTTTCATTCACTATCATTATTATTATTATTATTATGACACACCTACCAAAACATTTTCATTGTGAACATTTTCATCTGCTTACTGAGAACACCCCACATAACCAACAGTTGGACTGCCCAGTCATCCAGTCATCACAATTTGGTCCTTATCACTCAGATTCAAACAAGTACTGGCTGTTATCTTGCTGTCTACTATATCCAACCCCTTTGGCGGGTTCCTTGGTGTGTAAATTTGTGGCACAGTGTATACACTGAGGGAGTGAATGGGCTAACTGCTAGCTGATCAGGAGAGAAGAGGGGATGAGATAAATCATATGACAGTAGTGGTCTGAAAAGCAGGGTTACTGCAGGGCAGTGGGAGTGACACAGTCTAAAATAACAAGAGAGTTAGAACCAAATCCCAAGGTTCCGCACTGGGCTACAGAGCAATTTTTGTGCATGTGGCATGTGCCTGTGGATGATGTGTGATGCATGCTGTCCAAAAAAGCACTTTTCACCTAGAAAAGGAGCATCTCTAAAATGGTCTGCATTTATATATCTGCAGCACCTTTCTACCTTATTGGTGCCCAAAGCACTTCACAGTGATGCTTATTCACCCATTAACACACTGCTGCCAGTGGAACTGTTGTGTAAGGTGCTGGGCTGACTCGGTGGGAGCAATTTGGGGTTCAGTTTGTTCTGACATCTGGATCTGGGGATTAACAACCAACCCTGCTATTGGTGCATGACTCCTCTACCTCCTCAGCCACAGGAGGTAGTGGCTCGCTTACAAAACAAAAGCAGTGAATACATTTTTCTGAGGATCACAAACCCCATGAATTAACTGTCTTTATTAGAAATTTGATCAAGTATCTTGGAGAGAAGTTTATTGATTTTACTCCAAGTATTTCTGTTAGAAAAATGTATGTATATTACCTATAATTTGTATTATTATACTTTAACATTTATTTACATATATCATGCTCATACTATTGTTGGAATAAGAAGAGGTTTTATCCTCATGTAGTGTTATTGTGTAAAAGAATAATGTCCTGCTGAACCAATTAACCCCTTACATCATATAGCCATAACGTTTGTCTTCTGTTTTTTTGTAGGACGCAATCTGCGTCCAGGGGTAATTAGAGCAGTGCTTTTTTATCTATTTAACCTCCTCATGACCATGTGAGGAAATGGTGAACAATAATTATCTAGTGGTTTATAAACTTATCTTGTCTTTTAATATTGTTTCCTTGTTCACTACTGCCTATAAAAGACTTGAAGCAGACTTGTCTCCTTGCTGCAAGAAAATAAATAAGCTATAGAGCTGAACCCGATTCCAGTAACTCTGAGTCTTGATCAAGGAAATTCTTTTAATAGTTTCTAATTATGATTTTCTACTGAGTATGCTCTGTGGGCCAAAAAGGCAAAAGTGTGAGGATTATCCATTTTTAAGCTGGGATCCAGAACATTAATGATTTCTTATTCAGTGCACAACTGAGCAACTTTCTCAGATGGTGCCAAATTTCATGGTGCCACATTTTTATTCCGTATACAGTTTTCATAATGCATGGTAAGATCCCAGACAAATGTTGGCAGAGAATAAACAGACTGAATGAACTATGATAGATACTGATCCTTTAAAGAAAGCCTGGATCTGCACTGGTACATATTCTTAGGATGTCCTCAGAACATCTCTTGTATTTAGTGTTGTTAAGTCTTGTGTTGATTGTTGACTTCAACACAGATACACGAAATCCACGAAGTAGTCAGCTTTATTTTTTACAATTATTATAGATGTTTTAAGGCTGTAAAACTCCTCACTACACACTTTATACACTTGCAAACATACAGTACAGCACTTCAGAGTCACGCTGCTAGCGATCGAAGATTTATGTAAATTTGGCAAGCAGAACGCATTCTGTATTGTACAGGAGACACGGCACGGAGGAGATTGATTGACAGTTGTCTACAGCCAATCAGGATGCAGAACATAATGCGCTGTAAAAAAAAAACATGCAAAATTGCACACAAAAAAATCCGCGAAACTGTGCCACAAAAGGTGAACCTTGTTATAGTGAGGGACCACTGTACATCCAAAAATGGTCGCACAAAGTGTTCCTTTCAACTTTGTGCTGCTCTGTCAACATGATGAACACAATATCACTGTTAAAAAGTTTGGACTGTGACAAAATATGTTATGTGTACTGACCTTCGCAGATTGGTAAATTGAGTGAAAAATGGCAAAATTATAAGTCGTGTATATCACAATCATATTAAATCTGATCATGAATATGAAACCACAGCTATTTCAAAAAAATTTAAAAAATGAATCATGTTTTATTTTCATATATTGTCATTTAGCAGAGAAACTATTAAAAAGTGTCAGCATTTAGCTTATAGATGATGTGATACATCACAAGATTAGATTATAAAATCATTAGACACAATCATTAAGTTTTCTCACAATAAGTACAAGACAATTAAATATTTTATCATTAACTAGACGGATGCCTCATAAAATATTAAACCAATAATCATATGCACAGTGTGCATATTATTATCATTTGCTGAAAGTATTCTTAAAATGTGCCTCTAAACAGTTATGTCATGGAAGCACACAGTGCACAGTGACCTACAGTACTCATTTCCAGCTGTCGGGTCATCTATTTATCATCCATGTGTCCATAAAGTTAACTTTCACTTATTAGACAATATACTTCACATACTCTGATGCCTGTTGTCAGACTCCAAACACAAAGAACCTAAACCCATAAATGTGGTGCACTTAAAGTTCAAAATCTTTTTTTCTGATTCCTTAAGATTTTCTTAGAGTGATCTTGAGAGCTCAGTGCATTGCAACTTAAGAACAAATAAAATAAACACAAGCACATTAAGAAAACATCTTCAACCTGCTCTCTAGTTAGTTCCTTGAGAAGATTTGAGAGGAAAATTGGAACAAATATCCAACTGGACTTAAGGATGAACTGGTAAGGTATTGGTGTTGAGGTTCTTCTTCAAATTTGACACCAATGTCGACTTAGCCTCGGATGAGCTGATTAGATTATAGTGGTTCGAAGATCAAGGTTGTCACAGTTCATATGCTTGTCTTGTCTCTTTGTGTTTCTCCCTCACCTTGGCCACGATTGTCCTCAGCTGCAACTTGTTGCTAATTATTCTGCTGACTATTTAATACCCTACACTTTCCACTTTTCTCTGTCAGATAATCCTGCTATTCACCTTGTCACCATCTTGTCTTGCAGTCCTTTTACCAGTTTCCCCTCATGTTGTCTTCCCTCCTGTTCTCAGTAAGTACGTTACTGCTATGTCCTTTATCTCTTCCTTGGCTCTGACAGTCCATGTTCTCCCTTGGTCGCCATGTTACGCTTCTCATCCCATTTTGGTGTTTAGTCCCTTCCCTTACTTTCTCTCTGTACCTTGTCATCCTCCCTGCCATTAAGTGTTTATTTTGATATTCTGGTTTTGTCTCCTTCTGGAGTGATTTTCTGTTGAACCTTGTTTTCTCTGTTATGTGAAGTTTCTCTTGTTTGAACCATTCTCTTGCCCTGGTTTTTCATGAGTCTGCCATTTTGTAAATTAATCTTCTTGTGTCAGGAAAGCCTTGAGAAAGTTTCTTCAAAAATGCTGCAAATGTTTACTTAGACTTGAGGATGGACTGATTAGATTTTGGTGGTCTGGTCATCAGATCCAAATATGTGATTCGCATAGAATAGTTGTTGCTTCATACTCTCCAAAGTGAAGTTGTTTCTATTTGCCACATAGTGATTCCAACAAATGAGCAGTTGATAGAAATGTTATCATTACTGATAGCAGTTTAATATAAAAAAAAAAACTAGTTTGTAGATTAGACAAAACCAGATGTCTTTTCTTTCTAGGAATAGGCAGTACTGTAGTTGGCAGGATGTCAGCAGGTACATTGCTGGTTGTGTGTGCTGTCAGTTCTGTCTGACAGAAGCCTGTCCCAATGAATCCGATGAAAGCTACAGAGAAGAGCTTGCAGCCAATCCAGGCTAAACACTCCTGACAGCATGGAGGCGCGGTCAGTGAGGTCTGTCCCAACACAGGCGTGCACGCTCACACACATGAACAACACACACACAAGTTGAGTTGCCTCAGGCTTGTCCCTGCCATATCAGAGCTGAGATCCTCTTCTCTCCATTCCCCCTGTGTTTAATCAACATGCCTCAAACTCATCCTCAGCTTCCTTTATACCTTCATCCCTCCTCATCAGCCTCCAGTCACCCTTACAAATTCCTCACCCAACCCTGGTCTCCCACTCACCTTCTATTCATCCTGTGCATAGTGTTTAGGTCACAATCCCCTTTTTTTCCAGTCTGTCTCATTCTCCATAGATGGGCAGATGATGACTGGGATAATGTGACTTTTTACATAAAAAACTTTAATATGCTGTGCATGCAATAGCTGGGACACAACAATGGCGGTTTCACATGTTCTTCTAGTGCTATTGTTAGTGCGCTGCTCTTTTTTTCCATGTGCAAACATTCGATAACCACAAAAGGTTGTATCCTTTTGTTTTTAAATTGTATTTTATTTCAGTTTCTATAGACAAATCGGTCAAAATGTGGAAGCAAAGTAGCGCCGCCATTACTGTGGTGCTGTTAGCTAAGGAAGTAGCTTGTTTGTCACATAGGCTGTAGTTGCAGAGGTTAGCTGTGGAAGTGAAGTTTTTGGTTCTTTCTTGGTAATAAACTAATATGTTGTGACAAACGATGCTGGGAAGGACATATTGCGTGTTCGACTGCTTTAACAGCAGTGTAAAAATAACAAATAATAATAATAAATCCCCTTGTCAAATTCACCAACCTTTGTTGCATCGTGACTGCCTGTGTTTACAGCTGGGCGGAGTGGCGAGATGTTTATCAAATTAGTTCATTAAATACATTAACCAAAATGACTTCAAAGCTGAATACCTGTAAGAACATAGTTGGTTATTTGCAACTTGTGAAATTTGTGAATGATTACATTAGCAACAAAGCTAATAACAACAACATTCATTTTTATTGTCATCAATTAATAATACAGTGGAACCTTGGATTGCGAGTAACTTGGTCTACAATTGTTTTGCAAAAATTTTAACTTGTTGAATGAGCGATGTCTCGCAATACGAACAGTATGTATAAACTTTATTTACCGTGACTCCCATGATCACAGCTTCTCTCTGATGTGTATTAGATGAATGAGACCCATCAATATTGTCTTCTCATTCCAGCATAATCCTGTTTTGGTGTTTTGGATTATGAGCACGATTGCGGAATGAATTATGCTCTCAAGAAGAAGAAGAAGAAAAATTAAGAACATGCAATGATGTCATTAAGTGAACAGAGAGAGAGAAAAGGAGGAGAGGAGCTCAGAATGATATGGGGTCCTCCAGCAGACTAAACACATGTAACTAAGAGATGGTTCAGAGTCACCTAAGTCATCTCTAACTATAAGCTTTATCAAAAAGGAAAGTTTTAAGCCTAGTCTTAAAGGTAGAGAGGGTGTCTGCCTACTATGTTGTTGTTGTTATTGTCATGATTGTTATAATTATTATTATTATTGTTATCATCATTATAACCGGTGTTACAAACGACAGGAGATCAGGTTAAGCAACAATTATTTATTTGCACACTCCAAAAACCTTGTAAACAAGGTGTATAAATATCACACAACAGCCATAGCTATAATAAACAGAATAATACAACACACACACACGCATGAAATGTTCAACTCCTCCTCTCTCCCAGCCAATGCTCCATAGACCTGTACTTGTACAGAAGAAAAAAGTGGTGATAAAAAAAAAAAAAAAAAAAAAAAAAAAATTCTAGCGCTTAAAAACGCCTTAGCATGTTTTGCTTCTTGACAAGTTGTATCTTATCAGGGCTCTTAGTTGGAAGTAACTCATAGTTA
>JAUYWH010000002.1:858407-870059 GCA_034779795.1 Ctenopoma multispine
ATGAAACCAAATGAAACCAATCATTTAGTAAAACTTCAAGCATGTTTAAAAGACATAAAGGCCTGGATGTCCTGTAAATCAATTTCCCTTTTCAAACTGAAGTCTGGTATCCTATAGTCAAAAAAACACATCCAATAATGATTTCTTACATGAATTAAAAATTTCTAAGAGAGGGACTCCAGAGAAATACAAATAGAAAATGCGAGGAATTGAGGGGTTCAGTAGAAGGGGTTCAGAGGTCGGATTCCGAACTCAAAAAAACATTACATTTACTAAAAAATATCCCATGCAGCTGAAAAATTTTTTTTTTTGCAGACCTGTGTTATTTCAGGCACATGCTCTGGGGGATCAAGCCTCAAGTTGCCCTTCTCAACATTAATTAACCATCTGGATTGTTCTTCCCTTCACTAGATCTTGATTTCTCTTGGTATTAGTATCTTCGACACAACATGGTCCATTTGAATGTTACTTGTAGTGATGTCACATTCTGTTATAAATAGTGTTCATTTCCCACTACAGACAACTTCTGTCTTCCTTCAAGCTTGGGTCCTCTATCGGCACCCTGGGACCTGAGGGTCCAGTATCTTAGCTACTCCTAGGACAGAGATCTCGGATGTTGTCCCTGGGATCTGCTGAACAGACTCTCCCAGTTTGGCGATAACTGCTTTGAGTGTTTTGATTACCACAGTGACTGAGAATGTTGCATCCACCTTCAATTCAATTCAAAAAATGTATATTTATCTAGCTCTTCTCTCAGCCCTTGGTATCCCATTTTGACCTTGGGACCCCCAGCCTATACTCGGCACAGATGTTTCTGTACTCTATGCCAGCCACTTGGTTATGTTGTTCCATGTATACCCATGTATGATATCATCTTGCAACCTGCTGCTATCTACTGGATTGTGGAGGGGCATTATTATACAGACTGCTGGTCACATCTGTTGTGACTCTAGCCTCTATTGATCTTGTACTTAGAGCTTGTTCCTGTGCTGCTTTGATTAGTGTCTCTGTGCTGTGTTTCAATTCAGCTTTGTCCAACCACCGGTAGGATTTTTCAATGTCAGCCACTGTGTCATACCATGCTGAAATATTGCATATGAACCTCTTCTACTTTGGACAAATAAAGTATATTAAGTTAAAAATAACATTTAAATATGTAACACACAGTCAATGTCTATCAAGGAAATAATTATAGTTAAATGTAGTTTTAATTATTGTAAAGTAGATATGATTAGCTCTTTACTTTAAAACCCAGGCACCTAAGAAATTCTCTGAACGTTCCTGCTTGTTTTTGTAGGCAAAGATGTTCTGAAGATTTCTTTAACATATTTATTCAAATGGTATTCTAAACACTGTCTGTATAACATCAGACCACACACCCTATCTGCAAAGCAACATGCTCAATAAAATCAATTTTCATTGACTTGAACTAGACAAAATAGTTAGATTTGCTTTATAAGAATATGACTAATATGAATTAAAGTTAAATCTTTAAATCTAGTTAACTAAATTTAAACTAGATGAAAATGTATCTCATGTCCAGTTGTTGTGGGTGCTAAGCTCAGCTTAGCATAATAATAATGATAATAATAATAATAATAAAGATAGAGATAGTTCATTAATTCCCTTTGGGGAAATTGTTGTTGAACAGCTGCCAGACAGTACATGTCTGCACAGGAGGAACTGATGCTGGGGTTCACAGACGAGTTCTACCAACTGAGATACTGCTGCCCCAAAGACTAGAAGCTAGAAGACCAGACTGTATAGCATAAACCAAATAGAGCACCATCCTGAACTTCAATTAATTGTTCATGGCTAGGTAGATATTTCCTGGTCTAATAATATTGTTCCAAAGTGTTCAGTATACTGGCATCCACTGAAGTTGGAAAGGAAATTGTATTGTATTGGACTGCAAGATTGCAATTAATGTGTGAAAGAAAAACACTAAAATCCACTATTACTGTAAAGTCATTCATTATGCAAAATCCCCTGACAGGAACAAATAAAATGTACCTCTCTACAGTACATTCCATCACATACAGGGACATAGAGGACTGTACAAGCTGGAATTACAGCTGGACGCAGTAATGGTCTGAAGTCTATGGTATCACAGTGAACATAATAGATTAAACTAAATTAAATTAACATTTTTTTCACAATTTGAATCTTACAGTTACTCTAATTATGATTATTATTATTATGATTATTATTATTATATTGGGTTATTTTCAGTAGTGGGAAGCATGTCAGAGTATTTTCCTGCTCAATATCTGTTTTTCAGTTTCAGCCTACATTGTCTGTTTTGCCTGTGTATTTGCTTGGAATACAAATATCCATTAGAATAATTATTATTAGAACCTCATGCAAAACTGCTAATTCAGCAGCAAATACAAATGATTGTTATTTTTTCACCAAGAATGAAAGAATGAAACTAGGACCAGTCTGCAGCTACACAGTTACTGCCCTATACACAGCAACTGTTGATCATGACAAGCGTTATGCTTTTTATGCAGCTAATCTGTACATTGCTGAACATGTTGAAAAAAAAGATCATGGCTGGGTACACTTACAATAACACTGGTCATAATGGGGGCACTTGGAGAGCCAAATATTTTTTGAGGTACCCAGTACGCAGAGTAAAATGTTTTAGAACCACTTATCTATCCAATACACTTATCCCATTCACAATAAATGTTTGAATAAAAGGCTCTTTACAAACAGTGCTTAGATGTGCTTTCCATGTCCCATTTACCCTCAACTACCTCCACCTCTATAGTCACATGCTCTCTGTAAGCTCTGAACAAACATTCATATAGGCCAGTCTATGCAAACATGGTTCTGTCTGTTTGCATGAACTCACAGCTCAATGTCAATGAGCTCACCAAACACAATTCTCCCTGGTGTGTTAATTCTTGTTTTAGCCATTTTGTATTTAAATACCCCAAAACGATACTGATAACAAAACATACGATGCAAAACACATTTCAACACATATTTTTACCCAAACAAGCAAAGCAAAGCAAAGTTCAGCAGAATCCAGCGGAATCCCCAGGAGTCTGTCAATGAGCTCCTCACCCTGATTTTTTTAGGAAAGTTTTTTAGTGTTTAGAAACACCTAGCATCACCCTAGATGTAAAATTACTTCAACTCTAAGATGTGAACTAATAAAGACATTTAAATTAGTCCCATTTTGTGTTGAACCAGAGCTCAGTCAGTTTTCCAGCCTCCATTGCAGCCTTCATCTATGATCTTGAATTTTACAAGGGACACTGTTCTGCTTGTTTTACAGCTATTCCTCCAGGCCCTCAAAGACCAGGACTGGCAACCTCTGATTTGGGTGATTGTAGCTTGTCTTCAGAAAGAGCCAGCTCAAGTATCTTGTAAGTAGACTTCGTAAGCCTGCCTTCAGGTTATGGTTATGCTAAGGAACAAAGGGAACTTGGCTGTTACTATTACTATGCTATACTATACTATACTATAATAAAGAGATTGTTATCACTGAGCGATCATGGTGAAAACACAACATTTCACAATGGACTTAAATGTAGGTCTTATATGGAAATGTTCTGAGTTTTGTGACCCAACCATCCATCCAAACCTCCCGGTGTAGACTTTCTGGATCAAAATTTTATTTTGCTAACTTTAGACTTTGTTCATGTCATAATTATTTTGTCCAGTAGAGGTGCGTGCATAATGTATTATGTAGTATCTAACACCTGACCATAATAACATACTGTCAATAACAACATATGGACTGGATTTTACAGAAAGATTGTCGTAATTTATTATATTTCATGTAGTGTCAAATTACAACGAAAATCATCTTATCTTCTGTTACGTTTATTTCACCTAACCAGTTACGTCATCAATGATGTTCCTGGGTCAATTTTACCCATAGATGTTTAACTATCTAAAAGTGTCAGAAACCCCCCAAAAATTCCAATAAACATTGTTTATATCTCATTATTAACCATTTCAATCAATATTTGGTGTGGCGTTGCTATTTACCTTATTTTCATTAAAAAAAGAAAAAACTGAGAAATAAATAAATAAATGGTGTTTAGCTGCTGTGGAAGGCATATATTACCTAACTGGGCAGTGACCTCTGAATGTTACTAGCCTTTCATCCACTGTGACATTAGGCCTGAGTTATACAGTAGTGGAAGTTGCTCTACCCACTAGTTCACAGGGTTTCATTTGTTGTATTATTGTGTCTTGGTTCAAGAAAGGTTATGGATGGATGGATGTTAATTTAACACTGGTGTTTTTGTTTTTTCATATTTTGTAAGTTTGGTTGTGTTTATCAGCTGTTATAATGTTTTAAAGCGACTTAAACATTTTAACTTTTATGTGACAAGGGTGCATTTTCTGGCAGGCTCCCCTCTTAAGGTAATAGTATCAGATCGATATCGGTTCAGTAAAACTGGCCCTGTATTTACTTGGTATTGGATCGATACCAAAGCTTGCGGTATCTCACACCACTAATGTTCAGACGTCCTGCTGTGAAACACACAGCCATATTTGGTAGAAGATGGCTGGAATTTAAATTTCACTTTTACTAGTGTCCTCCCTTTTTAGCATTTTATCATCTGAAAAGACAGTAAGTCATAATTTTAAAAAATGCACATGGCTTCTATTATGTTTTCTGCTTTGACACAGTCAACACAATCTGTTTCTCTTGTGTGAAATGAGCAGCCCTTAAATTCAGCAGATAATTAAACATGAATAGTAGTATTCCACTAAAGACAGGTAATAGAAAATGCACAACAGGCCCAAGGCAAACATTTGTTACATGTCAAGGAAGCTCCCTCAAGGCCTGTAGTTGTGTTCAGGAATTTGTCCTGAAGCTTAATGCAGATATTTAATATGCAGACCTTGATATTTGCCAGCTTCATCTAGATAAAGAAAAAGACTTTAAAAAGTCACAGTGAACAACAAAGCAGTAAGTGATGCTAGGAGAAACACACACTTTAATGGATCTAAGCACACTTTGAAGCTGTGCTGTCGCTAAGAGAGATATAACAAATCAATGCTGAAATTAAAGGAAGCAGAGTATCTTTGAAGTGGTGTCTTCTTGGTATGTCTTTTTCTTCTCCCTCTCAACGTCATGCCAGCCAGGGCGCTGTTTGTGTTTTGTGACTGACCTAAGATGAGGCAAATAGATGTATAATGCTCAACAACAGTTTTCTATGATTCTATACAAATTCAATACAAACCTGCAGTGTCTGTAATTCTTCATCTCACGTGAGCTGCTGTATCACTGTGATGGTACTGTCATGTTTGTCGGCCTGTCTTTGCTTGAGAAGATTTCTCAAACAGTTTATCAGAACTGTTAACTATTGAACTCAAGAGCTACCAACTTGGGGGCATGAAAGCACTTGGTAAACTTAATGGCAATCTGCTGTTGGATGCTGGTGAAAGAATAAAATTGAATTGACAGCTTTGCACAAAAATATAGATATGGCAAGCTTCACCTATGTGAATCTATTAATTGCCCATCATATCTCATTATTCAGAGCATACATTTGTCATAAGAAGCATTTCAATTACACTCAGGTGTTCCAGTCAAACAAAATGTTGAATTCAACTGGATCAAGCTGGTAGGCTTGATGTCTCTGTTTTGCCATGAAAAGCTGCAGTGTTTGCTTCATTGCTTACACCTATGAGCCATTTGAAGACTGACTGACACAATTTGCATCAGATCTCGTCTGAGACTTATTCAAATCTGACCCACAGATGCCTTACACAGACTCCAGGAACTGCCTTAATCTATCCAGAGACAGTGACATCAGTGTCTACTGACAATAGCTGCTAGTAGCTAATAATAATTCACTCTCTGTGATACAGATTGGCCAGAATACAAAAAAGAGTGGGTACATAAAAATAGAGCTCATGCTTACACCATTGCAGCATTATGTTTGTTTCTATCACCCAAAACATGTTGGGAACTGTGATGCAAATCTTAGGACATGTTTATCCCAATGAGAAAATTTCTGATGTTCCGCTGTTTCATGTGTTTCAAACATCTCACTACTCATCTAAGTAGCTTCTTCAGTGTGAGAAAACACTTCCTACCCTTAACTTTGGCCTTCCTGGTCCTCCTCTCCTCCTTTTCTCTGTCTGTCCACTTTATTACATCATCTTCTCTCTCCACTAGTTGTGCTTCGTCCTCTCTCTCCCTTTCTCTCTCTGTATCTTTCCTCAGGTATCCTCGACCCTGGAGCTGTAGTTGCTGGTCCAGCCAACCTGCCTAGTGACTCATCTGCTGCTCCTTGTTGTTGTATTGATCTCTGTTTCCTGTTGTTCTTTTCTCTCTCCTCTGTCCACTAACCCCAACCGGTCGAGGCAGATAGCCGCCCACCATGAGCCTGGTTGGTTGAATATTTGTTTCCAGGTAACCAATAGGGGCGGCATGGTGGTGTAGTGGTTAGCACGCCTCACAGCTAGAAGGACCAGGGTTCGATTCCCGGGGTTGGCTGTGTGGAGTTTGCATGTTCTCCCCGTGTCTGCGTGGGTTTCCTCCCACCGTCCAAAGACATGCATGTCAGGTTAATTGGTCGTTCTGAAATTGTCCGTAGGTGTGTGTGAGTGTGCATGGTTGTTTGTCTGTATGTTGGCCCTGCGATGGACTGGCGATCTGTCAAGGGTGTACCCCGCCTCTCGCCCGAAGACAGCTGGGATAGGCTCCAGCACCCCCCGTGACCTGAACTCGGATAGAGCTGGGTAGATGATGGATGGATAGGTAACCAATAGAATTAATTAATTCAAATTTTTTGTAATCTTGTTTTTATATTCTTGTTATACTCCTTTTCTGTGCTTTATGTCCTGAGCTGTGATAACACACAAATTTCCCCGCTGTGGGATCAATAAAGTCCTATCTTATCTTATCTTATCTTATCTTATCGTATCTTATCTTATCTAACCAATAATACTAAGCTTTTATATGGTTGGTACTACATGGCATTACGTTATCGTTACATAGACATGTAACGTTATTGTTACATGTCTATTTCCATGATATTACCACACCCCCATTACATTTTTATAGCTGTAATGTACTGTGAGGTGCTCTTTTGTCTTGCCTCAAAAAGAATTGCAAGCGGAGTCATTATCCTTTGAAGAGTCTGCTGAGGTGTCCACGTTCTGTGGCCCTTCAAAGAGGATTGTTGCACAGCGTCAGGTTTACTTAATGAATATCTGAACATCTCTGAGCATTCCGTGCCAGAAGCAGGTGCATGGTTTGGAGGCCAAGAGTCCCCCACTCTCCTGAAAAACCTCCAACTGTTTCATCAAGTGTCAGAGGACTCACAACATCTGTTTGATTTAATCAGCGGGGGCTTGGGTGGGCTTTGAGGTTCTCAGTGCTGCTGAAGCACTCTGCGTGTTGCTCAGGCAAGCTGCACACACAGACAGGCAGCAACAGGCACGTCATCCCTGCTCCTCTGCTTGTTGTCTGCTTTAATTGAGTAAACAGCCCTACTCTAATAAGAATATCTGAGTGTGTTTACATGCAGGATCAAAAGCAAACTACTGCATGTCCAAAAAGTTTCAAATCATAGGGAATCTGACAACAAAACAGTTTCCAACACCGCTTGTGGGACTTGAACACACACTTACAGCAGGAGATCAGAAGCCCTGGAGCCTCACACCGCTCAGCCATTTTGACAGACAGGGTGTGGTGGGAACATCGTGAACATATGGCCCCACTTATCCATCTGATTCCACATATTTCTGACACCATGTAGACTCATCAGCTGGCACCACATATACTTATAAACCAGAAATGAAGACTAATTCACACTCAAGGATTAAATGAAACAAAGGCTCCTACAGCACATTGTTGTGCCATTTAAAGTTAGATTAACCCAAGTGTTGTTTAGTCATCGGGTTGAGCTTACACCTCTGATTACTAAATTGTCAAATAATATGAGTCAGTTCTATGTAAGTTGCAGATTGGACGAAAACTTAATCAGATGGTAGTTCCTAATAGTTTCAGATTTGCTGATAGATACTGTAAGATTCAATTGAGCTTCTTGGAAAAAGCTGGGAAGCAGACTTATTTTGGCAAATGTCAAAATCAGTATTCATTTACTAGAATTCAGTGTACGAAGTATTGTTTTCAACAGCAAGAGTGAACCTCAGCTCTCATAAGTCCTACTTGTTATTAAGGATTTATAATCTTCATCTGACAGCTGAATAAAGATTTAAAATGTTATCGCCAACATTAATCAGCAGCACACATGCTGTGTCCCAATTCAGAGGCTGAATCCTTTCAAGTCAACGTTGTCTAGACTGAATATGTTAATTTATAGCCTTCTCCAAATGCACATTCTTTGCAAAACTGGAACACAGACCAGCAGTGACACTCAGCTGTCTTGATTTTGCCTATAAATGCAATGAATTTAACTTAATATTGAACTGATTAAAAGGGAGTATTCCTAACTTACATACATTTGTTACCTTGATGGATGAAAAAATATATATATTTATAGTTTTGCCACACAGCAACGTAACTTGCATACATAACATAATCCTCTGTCAACACACACAGCACTCACTCTGTGAGTCAGCGTCGCTGACAATGAGACACTGACTTAACGTAACGGACAAAGTTTGGTTCCGCTATCAAACTACACATCTACCTTAATATACATCACACAAAAGGGTTTAATTTATTAATACAAATTCATCATGTATTTATCAGATTATTAAATTAACTGAAATTGTATAACTGCTTTCAGACAGAAGTTACACTAATCCTTGTAATCAAGACACGTAGCAGTTAGCATGTTTCAAGTAGCTGCTAGTCTGTTCATGTTTTCTCTCTTTATCAGGTAAATGTATTAAATCTGTTTTACCTGTCTGAATCCAGACTTGTTCTGTTCCTGACAGCTGACAGAGGAGGCAGGAGAAACAAACCAAAGCTCCGGTCTCAGGATAGACAGTTAGCCAGGACTTCTTCTCAGACCAGTTTCTAGAGAAAGACCAGTGTAATTTCTCCCTCTGTCTTCTGATAGTTATTTCATTTTGATGTCTGTCTGGTGAGGCCCAGAATCTTTAATCTTTTCCTGTGGAGTTCTTCTTTGAAACGGTTCAGCTTCTGAATTAGCTTTTTTTTTTTTTATTATTCTGGGAAATATATTTTGTTTTTCTCTATCATTTGCATGCTTAGAAATAATTAAACCTAAATATCTAACTTCCCTTTTAACTGGTATACCTTCAATTTCTTGGTTCGCAATGTCATGAACTTCCAGAATTTCACATTTTCTAATATTCAATGCCAGCCCAGAAGCTTTTTTGAAAAGAGATAATTTTTTTAACACAACTGAAACCATTTCTCTATTTTTTGAAAATTAAAGCTTTGTCATCAGCAAACTGACTTATAATATATCTTCTGCCTAACAAGGTCATACCGTCAACATCTTGACAATTTTTAATAAATATAGACATCAATTCAATGGCTAAAATAAACAACAAGGGAGAAATTGGGCAACCCTGCCTTATACCCCTTTTGATTGGGCATCTTGGCGATAGACCGCGACTTAAAAATAAACTACTGCATATGTCATTATACAGCATACTGTATATATAACATTACAATAAAAGAAGCCAAATCCAAGTATTTCTAGAGTGTAAAGTCTAAAAACAAAATTAAACTCTCTTGAGGTATTGACTGTAGTCCAGAATATCTAAAACCAATCTGATATGAGTCTGAATAGATTTACCTCTGATGAAAGCGGACTGCGTCAATTCATACATCAATTATATAATCCAATCCCTTTTCAAGAGTGTTTGCGAAGACATGCGCAAGTATTTTATAACCACAACAGAGATGTGTTATAGGTCTCCAATTGTCTAAATATAAAGTATCTTTGATTGGTTTTGGTATTAGTGTAATTACCCCATGTTTCATCGACGGGGACATATTGAAGTCTTCCAAGCAGCTTTCAAATGCTTCAAATTGTTTTTGTATCAGGCCAAAAATGTTTTAAAAATTCAGTCGTAAGACCATCAATGCCAGGAGCCTTCCTGTTAGGCATCTGAAAGACAGCAGAATCCATTTTTTTTCAGGGATTTTGTCCTTTAGTATTTAAATGAATTTATCAGTATTAGATGTGGAGTATTTTGAGCTATAGAGATTAGTATAAAAGGAGAGAATCCAATTATCAATATCAGATTTATTTTCATTTACACTATTTCCCATATATAGTCTGTTAATCATTTTCTTGGCCTGTCTCCTGTTCTCCAGACCCAAAAAATAGGATAAATTATTTTTGCCATTTTCAAGCCATCTAGCAGTTGAACAAACAAAAGCTCCTTTAGCCTTTTCCTGACATAGTTCATCTAATTCTGTTTGTAACAGTTGAAGGGATTTGCTTTCTTCATCAGTCAGACTGATCTGGCTACAGAGATAATTAATTGCAGATACAAGTCTCTGTTGCTTAATTTGTTTTGCTTTTGGCCCATTCTTTACCTTCCTTAGTTGCAAGATTTTTAACATTAAATTTTAAATACTCCCACCTACCAACTGGTGATAATTCGCATGAGTTATTTACCTCCTTAATGAGGTCAATCACAGAATTACAGAAGGACTTTTCTCTATAACAAATTACTGTTGAATTTCAAGTGGGATGTACACGTTTACTGGTCAGATTGGCAGGAGATCTGTCAGAGGAGATGTGGAGATGTCACATTCCACACAGAAAGGTGCAAGATTATTGGAAACCAACCAGAGATCAATCCTAGAACGGTGAATATAACCAGAGGAACTACCCCATGTAAATTGTATTTTATGTGGATTGATCTTACGCCAGATATCAACTTAACCAAGGGACTGGAAAAATTAATTTACTAAGGGATTATATAGATGAGTTAGGATGCCTGTCCTGCCATTCATCTAGAACTGCATTAAAATCTCCACCAATCAGTACTTTATCAGTATCATAAGTATTTTTCCAAACCTCAATCATATTAAGTAAGTCATAAAACAGTCTGTTATTATTGGCCCTATTGTTGTAACCATGATTCATGAAAATATAATTACAAACATTTTGATCAACTACACACATTAACCAGTGACCATCACAATTTCCTATAGTGCAAATCACTTTTCCATTGAGACGATTAAATAGGAAAGCAACACCTGCTGAATGAGAGGTTCCATGGGAAAAATGAAAAAAAAAAATGGATCTCCTCCCCACTGAGATTTCCAGAACTGTACTTCTGCTGCTGCAGAATGAGTCTCTTGTATAAAGAAAACATTAACTTTAGATTGCTCCTTAAAAAAAACAAAAAGTACCTTGCACTTAATATTGCTCCTAATGCCTCTAACTTGAAAATGACAAAAAAAGGAAAAGGTAACTTAACACAGGTCTGGATACTTACTTTAAGACCTCTTTAGAAATTAGTGGATATTTGTGTGTGTTGTCAAAAAAAGTAGCACTGAGAAGTCATATGTCCCTCACAAACTTATAACTGGAACTGAACTTCTAATGTATGGAACTCCAAAGTGTTCAAAATTAAATAAATAAATAGGACATGATTAAATAAATAACTATGTGAATAAATAAGACAGAGATATGTAATATGAGAATGATATTGTGAAATAATTGAACACATTTTGAAAAAAAGCTCATTATTGTGAAATATATT
>JAUYWH010000002.1:870159-889924 GCA_034779795.1 Ctenopoma multispine
GTGTCTTATTTATTCACATAGTTATTTATTTCATCATGTCCTATTTATTTATTCAATTTTGAACACTTTGGAGTTCCTTACTAATGGGCGAAGAGGGTGGAATATCACTGACGGTCATCGTTAAGCATCATGCTGACCTTGTGACCATCGATGATAGCATATCCATCACGTAGGTAGGCTTTTAGATTCTTCTTCCTCCACCTTAGGCCACAGTAGAGCGTGGGCTTCTCTGTCCACTTTACAGAAATCTTCTCTGAAGACGGTCTTTCTCTCTCTGCAAATTGCCACGTTTCTAGACATCTTCCACACTTGATCACGTAACATTCTCATGCCAAACTGGATGATGATTTGTCGTGACTTGTTCTCGTCTACCCTCTTACCCAAGCGATGAACTGTGTCGACAGTGTTTCCAAGCTGCGCGTGTGACAAGGGGATTATCTTAGACAAGATGTCTATGACCTCCTGTCGGACATCTTCACCAATTCTCTCACCCTGTTCAGCCACAAAGACCACCTTCGTTTATACCTGCTGTGGTCAAGGCACGTCTGTTTCAGAGTGATGTTTTCTTTTTGGAGGGACTGGACTTGAGACTTGAGTTTTACAACGTCATCTTTTACATCTTTAACTGCCTTTGTGTTTTGGTCCAGAGCCTCTTTAATCTTCACTTTCTCACTTTTTTGAACAAAACTAGCCGAAACAAGTGAATAACCATGCTCCGAAGTAACTTTCGTATCATCCATGTTTGTATCTAGCAGCTAACGTCTGGGTCCCACTACTGAACTGAAGCAGAAGAAGGAATTCTCTTTAAATTCAGTCTTTACACTGTCTGAAAAATACCGTAATCAAAACAAAGATGTGTCAAAAAACACATATACGGTTCTCAAGCTGCAAAAAACACAAATTTTAAAGGTCTATTTAGATTTTATCTAGGAGCCTGTGAAAAGTTCTACTTTCTATGCCGCCATCTTGAATCCCCTCCTTCTGAATTAGCATTATCCAGGACAAAAAGCTGACTCCGACTGACTATAAACAAAACACATCTTCACGGTGAGTTTCCGGTTGAATTTCCTGGCCTGAAGCTGTAGAGTCTGGTTTTGTGGGCGGGGTTTGGGCGCACAATTTTGCACCCCAAGGTTCTCCTATACTTTGTATTGGAGGTGTTTTCAGTGCGCATGTATCAGTTATAGCGTAGGTCTATGGTAAAGACTTTGGCACCCCAAAGGAACAGGAAATACGTCACACGACCTTTTGGTCGCGGCAAACGAGAGGAAGAACATTTTAAAACTACACTTGAATGCAGATTATACACAGTACTTATGGTCTGTATAATATATAGATCATTTATTTAAGTTTTAATGTTTTTCTAAAATTATTTTATGTGATTCCTATCTTCTTCTTCATGTGAAACTGTTGGAGCGGCACCCCAGCGCCCTCTATTGACGGGCCGCTACTGTTCAGTAGCAACTAAGGAAGCTATTACATTACTACCCACACACTTTGCTTGTTGTTCCTTAATCTCTCTTCTGTCCACTCACCCCAACTGGTCGAGACAGATGACCACCCACCCTTAGCCCGGTTCTGCTGGAGGTTTCTTCTGTTAAAGGGAGATTTTCCTCTCCACTGTCACCTAGCTTGCTCAAGTGGGATTGTTGCATTTTCTACATTATTCTTTATATACTTCATATAATATTATACACTTACACTGTGTAAGGTTTTACCTTACTCTGTAAAGTGCCTTGAGGAAGTTGCCATGATTGGTGGGCATACAAACTGCACATTTATCACAAAGTCTCTGTGCAACCCCAGACTCATAGTAGAAGTATCACCATGTGTAACCTTCATAAGATCCAATCAGCAGCCACCTTTTTGGTACAAAAGGCAACCATTCTCCTCTTGACCCAACTGCTGAGATAAGAATAGCACCCAATAATCTTGGAGAGGTTTGTGAGAGGAAAATCAAGCCCTGATTCTGATTTCCATAGAAGCAGCACACACATACACACACACACACACACACACAGGGTCAGTGTTTTCACACCACACTCCTTTTGCCTTTTTACTCCCCATGGGCGAGAGACGGGTGGAGGGCAGAGCAGAAGGTGTTAAACTGATCCGGGAATAAACACAGTAGCTGTTATAGCTGTATTAGATTGAAATGCCCATGGCTCGTGCCTCTCCCTCCCCAGGGCCATGACTGATTTGTGTGCATTTATGTGTAAGCAATATGTATGTGTGTGTGTGTGTGTGTGTGTGTGTGTGTGTGTGTGTGTGTGTGTGTGTGTGTGTGTGTGCATGTGTGTTTGTGTGTTGGAGGAGGAAGGGGTGCAACCGTACTGGCTGTAAAGTGTGAGCAGTGTCCAAGGACACAGCAGAAAGCCAGCCTCGGGGATGGACAAATAGAGAGAGACTCAGGCCAACTGAGCAGCAATGAATTGAGCCAATAGGATTAAAGCAGAAGGATGACCTTCACAGATGACTGTTAACAGAGAAAAAACAGTCACTGGTTCACTGTTGTTTTCATTCTGTGGTCACATAGATGGACGACACAGCCACTGTGGCCACAGAGCTGTTGAGACTTTATGTCAGCTATCTGCCTCTCTATTATGTTGTTAATTGGCCCTGAAGTTGAATTGAATTGAATTATTAACTGGATCAACTGCAGGGTGAGCATTACTTTTACTGTTTTAGGTGACAGAGCTTCTTAATTTAGTAAGAAAAGTGGGTGTGCTACTGAATTGGGTGAGAATGGGTGTCAATCCTTCACCTGATGTTGGTAAAATATAGAAATCAAATAATGCATTATATATTGTAGTCTAAACAGTATGCACCACTGTGAGTTTTCCACATGGACAGAAAGATGCTGGCTAACCAACTAGTGTGACAGTGACAGTAATATCAAGAAGAAGCAGCAGGATGAGAAGCTGGAGACATACAGGGACTGAAACAGGAAATGGAGAGGATTTGGAAAGTGAAGGTCAAATTGGTCCCAGTGGTGGTAGGTGTCCTCAAGGCTGACTCCTAAGCTGTAAGAGTGGTTCCAAAAGGTTATGTAGTCATGACTCCATGACCACTTTCCAGGCCTGTGAGCCTTTTTAGGAACAATAAACCTATTTGGGTGAATGATATATCATCACTTTTACTAGCAGCCATTACAGTTACAAGTGCTCATGGGTTCAGCTTTTTATTTGTAGAGGGGAGAATATGCTATGTCTCATTCTGGTAGTCTCCTTTAAAAGTGAAACCATGTAAGAGTTGCTTACTAACAACCCCTGTAGCGACAAATAACACTGCTATAAGCTATAGCCCAAGCAGAGACCAGCAGTGGCGGTTCTACACTGAATTGCTCCCCGGGCGAGACTCCCTTTGGCCTTTTTCTCTCCATCGTTTCTCCAATCGTTTTTTATTACCTATTTTTATTAGCAATTTCACACAATTAAATAAATTCAAAAAGTGCAACTTATTGGTGTGTTTATAATTTAAAATATAAGTAATATTTCGAATGAAATGTGCGTTATTTGTAATAAAGTCAGGTGTCACTGACATAGTTTAGCCCACCTCCTTGTCCGCTTCATTTGGGAGAGGTGAACTGTACCCCCCCCCTCCTCTCCTCTCCTCTCCTCTCCTCTCCGCTCACTCAGCTTCTGTGTGGCTCCTTTAGCGGCAGGGGAGGGGTGGCACAGGTATCATAGACAATAGAAAACTGAATAGAAAACTGTAGAAAACTGAACGCCCCGGGCGGCTGCCCCGTTCGCCCATGCCTAAAACCGCCGCTGTATGCTGTTACAAGAGAACTGACAGGCATAACAAAGTATTAATAATGCACGTTGTGCAAACAAACACAGGGAGGGATTTAATCATTTCAGTAGCAACATTGGGCCTTTCTTCTGTGTATGTTTCTGTTGAACTCTAGTTGCTCCCTCATTCACTTTAGTCAAAGTCAGAACAGTTTTCCTCTTTCAGTGAAATATTGTAAATATTCCAAAGTAAATCTTGCTTCATGCTTATATGTGAATGTGTGTGTAACTTTGCTAACTAAGTTTTTTGTATAATTATTCAGTCCTGTTGATTTTCATCAGTGAACACCATTAAATGAATTAATGTGTCTCATTAAGACAGTGAATAATGATCAGCATTGATAAGTAAAATGTCAATTAAATCTTCAGCTTGGTAACAAATACTTGTTACAATTTGACATAAATATGAAATGACTAAAATAATAATATTTTACCAATGCAGATTTTTTGTACACAATTATTTAAAATTTCTGGGATAATTCTGGGATATTGTCTATAAGCACTTAGTGTAGGTACAGCCATTAGGAATTGTGCTTTGTTTTTCTCTCTGGTCAAATGTAGTTAATAATTAAAACCACACACACTCTCTACCACTAAACTAATGATAATTGAAAGAAAAGTGAATAACACAGTATGACACATTAAAAAGTGAAAAATTAAAGCTAATTACTTTTGATTTCATTTCATCCACTATGCCTTGACTAGGATTTGCACCAGGATTCAGGGTAAAATACTGGAAAAACGGCATTCAGGACTTTGGAGAGCACCAAAGATGCTGCATTTTCATGGGTTGTCATTGTGTTCCAACTATACGTGACTCGCCCACGCGCAGGAGTTTCAAGTTGCGTCATGGTCATCTGGCAACTGCACAAGTAACATTGATTATGATTTTAAACATTTTAAACACACACAATAAGAAGGTAATCGCTGTATGTTTCTAAACATGACTATTTGACATTTCTATTCTCTCAATTCCTCCTGAACCTTCCTATTCTATTTTATGTCTTTCAAACAGACACATTTCGAGTTACCATGGCAACGTAAATAACATGACAACGCCAAAAAACACACAAGAGATTCCCACACCACTGACTGTGGATTTTTACTAAACATATTATACCTCAAAACGACAACATCGGCCAGATGATGGCCTGTTGTGATATTTGGATTTTGAGTTACCTTGGCAACCTAAATAGGCAAAAACCACACCAGATGTCCCAGGACAGACTGGGAAATCCTATTGGACATCTTATACATCAAAACTACGATCATGACATGTCCTCTGTTGTGGTTTATTCTCCTTATCAGTTACCATGGTAACATAAACTGCAAAAAACACACAAGATGTCCCCCATAGGGACAGGTTGGAGTCCTGTCAGACATGTTATACATCAAAACAAGCAGCTCGATCAGGTGATGGCTTTAAGGTTCTGGGCTGCAAAGGCAGGCACCTTCAAAGTTTCTCCAGGTACTTTTCTAGTTATTATTATTTTGCCCCTTTTTTTGCCAGCTATCTAGTCCCACATGCTTTGTTATAAAAATTTCATTCTAATTGTAAATTATGGGGAGAGAGAGGAAAGGAGAGAGAGCGATAGCACCAGCTGCACTCGTTAATGAAAAAAGATAATAACTACACAGAGACTGTAAGACGGAAAAGTTTAGTTTCACTGTGTGCTCTTAGCTCCTATTGTTGTATGTGCTTCACCCAATGTACAGTAAGAAACTGTCGTTCAAGAAGCAGAGTTTATGGATCAGCATTTCAGGCTAACTAGTTAGCTGGCCACTCGATGTACAACTCCAAGAAATTCAATAAATTCCTATGTTTTATTGGTCACATATTTTGTATCAGCTACTCCTGATTTAATATTAAGTTTAGAAAGTCTCTCACCAACCTGTTAGCAACTCATTCAGATCTTCTATAAGAGAACCACCATGCTTGGAAAAGACTAATCGTCTAACTAGAAACAGTGTTAAACCCGCCCTCTGACTTTGATGGGTAAAGGTGACAGATAAAATTAATTCATGTGCAGCAACACAATACAGACCATGAATTAATTAAATAAGTAATGCAATAATTATATATACTTTCTTTAAATGAAATGAACATATTTGGTTACATATTTGGTTACATATTTGGTTATTTATTTAATACATTTTATATTTAATAAATGATGTGTGAATTAATTTCAGTATTTATTAAGTTAATGACACATTTAAATATCTATTTAAATAGTTATTTAAATGCCTATTATATTTAATGTATTGTGTCATTCTCCACACTCCATAACGAATAGCTTGTTTGTCCAAAAGGCTTTTATAGCCTTCAAATTAAATATTAATTCACTAAAAATATATAATTGTAAATATAATTTTATACTCAGAAGGGTTTTTACACAGTCTGTCTGCATCTTCTTATCCATTCCAATATTACAGAAATTAATCCATTACATTAACAGTGAATGACCCCCCCTCTCCCCAATTTCCTCTGTGGAGCGTGTGCATCCTACCACGACTCTTGTCTGTGTCCCTCCCTCCAATGCCCCCCGTGATGATTTCTTCGCCGCGGCTATATACATATTTCCTGTATTCTCAAGTTGCATTCTACTAAAGATACAAAAAAAATGTATATATATAATCATAATAGCACTGTCAAAGCAACACGTAACGTAGCAACACTTGGCCTTTTTGCACAATACTGTAAGTCATTTTTAGACATGCACTGGAGCCCTAAACTTCTCTAAACATTACCTGGAGGTATTGTATGTAAGAACACAAATGTCCAAGTCAATCAGCCCATCGCCTGCTTTCTTCCTCTACAGCAGCCTAACTGTGTGCTGATCCACAGTGTGATGTGTGATAAGAACAGGATTCATGCATGTAGACAGAGCACACTCATGTACAGAAGAGTTTGTGCATGGTCTTTAGGAGAAGGCATGTTGCTGGCCTCCAACAATCTCCAACAAACCACCTTGTATTATATGACATTAGAAGACAAAGAATGAGACAAAACTGAGTCATCCAAAAGTACAGGATACTTTTCAAATATGAGACAAGCTATGACTCCTCCCCTGTGTTGATCCACAAACATTCAAATATCAAACATCCACTATAAATATATATAAATTACATGAAAATAATTGGCTGCATTTTCCTGCAGAATCTTATCCAACACTTGTGATGGAAACTATGTGACCTCTGACCTTGTAAAAGCCTGGCTGCTTATATGATTTAGTATTCAAAATGTCTGGAGAGCGTGTGAGTATAAAACTAGAGAGACTTTTGGAATTGGAAAAAAAACAGAGTCTAGTGAGAGAGTAGGAGCTGCAGAATTTCTCTCCAAATGTGGACAACAGACTCTAGTCTCACTTGCTTTTGACTGATGAAGAAGTGCTGGAGGTTGAGCACAGGTCAAATTCACTGGATCCATTTAACTCCCATGTTACTGGATAACGACCCACTGCAAATAGTTTGACTGGAGGTTTTTTCCTCAGAGAAGTATAAGAATAGTGAGGTTAATATCTTTCTATCTCTGCTTATAATTTTGGTTTTACAACAAGAATATTTCACTATTGTACAGGACATGTGTGCATTATTGATTATTATGAGCCATTAGTTGCATTATAGGCCCAGTCCCATCAAACCTTAATGTGTGGCTGCATGTAACCCAATCTTGTTTCAACCTATATATAGTTCATAAAAGCTTCCTTTGCTGTAAATGTTCACTGTCTGTGGAGCTTTCCTGCAAACAAATACCAACAACAAAGAAGAACTGGAAGAGATTTGTTTTTGAAATAAACAAAATTATGATATTATCTTAATTCTTTATGATTTTTTGTGATTGTAATCTCTCTACTAGGAAACAAAATATTTGTTTAATTTGGGATTTAGGAATTAGGAGCTCTGGAAGCTTGGTGCAAACTACAACAAACTAGTATAAGTTATGATATCATCCATCCATTTTCTGAACTGTTAATGGTGGGGTGGGGGGCTGAAGCCCATCCCTGTTGTCATTGGGCGAGCAGCAAGTACACCACAGCCAGATTACCAGTCTATAACAGGGCCACACACAGACCCTGCCTACCCTGGGCAAGACAGTCACCATTTAACCTAACTGCATGTCTTTGGAGGAAACTGGAGTACCTGAGAAAACCCACACAAGCACATGGAAATGCAAACTCTTCTGGCCAGTCTGGATACGAGACGACGGCCCTACAACACTGCAAGTTACGATAACACATCAAATTGTTGTATAGTAGTTTGATAAATTTGCTGGGGAGAGCTAAGAAACATCTAGAAAGAGGATCATGGTGGTGGTACGGTTTGTGTTACAACCTCATAGCTAGAAGGACAGTGGTTCAGATTCTGGTTGCTTGTGTGGGTTTTCCTCTAGGTAGTTATTTATAAGTGTGCAAAGTTTGGCTTGGTTGCATGGTGGTAGCATTGAGTAAGAGTGCTGAGAAAACTGTATTGTGTTTTATTTTCTAACATTATATATATTATAGTTAACATGGACAAGACATTAAATAACAATGTTCACCATAACAATGACACGGATAGTTTCCCAGAAATTATGGCTTAATTGTGTCTAAACTTTTAAGTAACTTTTGTGTTGCGTAATATTTCCTGGATGATTAAAAAAATAAATGTGAAGTCTGAGGATCATCAGTCAGTGGGATCCATCTGGGGCTATGAATGTTAAAGATTGCACAACTACTTTGCTGTCTTCAAAAGAGTAACACTGACTGTGGCAACATGGTACATCAAGCACACAGTACACAGGTTGTGTATTCACATGCCTGTTACAAATGCCCACTGCTTTGTGTGACTAGAGAGAAAGACACAAAGACAACCACACGCCTTGCACATTCCTTCTACTGAACAGCTCTAGCAAATCCAGATGTGTGAAATCTTGCCATTTGACAGTTACTGCAAACAGCTTTGACCGCTATAAACCTGCCCAAAAAGTATTGCAGAAGAGCGCTGAACCCAGACACCAGCCTATTCAGAGGAAGCTCACAGCTATAAGCTAATGGAACAGTGTGCAATTCTGTCTAGTTTGCAGGTCTGCCAGGACTTTTAAATTACTTTTCTGCTGCTGCTGGTGACTCTACATAGCAGTTGTGCAGGTCAGAGCTTTATTTAAAAAAATTCTGAGCTCCTAGAGAACTGCAGGAGAATCTGGGAGAAGAAGGGATTGACTGAAAGAGAAAAGGGAAAAATAGGTCACAGCTGTTCTCTATCTTACCCACCCCGCCCCTTTAACTCCAACACACACACACAAACACTTGGAACAGCGCGCTGAGCTCCAAACCGCACGTTTCATGTGTTTATTTTCTAGGTGCAGGGGGAAAAGGCAAAAAAAAAAAAAAAAGAGTCTCTGCATTCCACAAGACACATGATCTGCTGGTCAGAGGAGGAGTTGGGGGGACAACATTAGACTTTTATCAGGTCACTGTTGTCTGACTATTGGGAACACATGGAAATGGTCTGAGTAAAAAAGTGTGGCATGCAAGCTCTCAACAGAAATATGCAGATTCTGAAATTATTTTGGCATGTTATAGCAGCTCTCCATTTAAACAGAAAGAAAGAACAAACCATAACCAGCAAAGATTAACAAATACTAAATTTATAGATAAATAAAAAATTTAAAAAGGAATAAAAACTAGGTAATTTCCGGTCATAATCAGTCCTGTGTGTAATGTAGTGGGGTTATTTGATTATAAATATGATAAAAATATGATTATGATAGTTTTCATCGCCCCTTAACCTAAAGGAGAGGAGTTGTACAGTTTGATGGCCAAAGACAGAAATGATCTCCTGTGGCGTTCTATGGAGCACTTGACGTTGATCAGTCTCTGGCTAAACGTGCTTCTCTGTCCAGCCAGGACACTGAAGTGGGTGGGAGGTCCAGGATCGAGAGGAGTTTGGACATCATCCTCCTCTCACATACAACATGTAGAAGGTCCAGCTCAACACCAAGAACTGAACCAGCCCTCCTGATTAACTTGTCCAGTCTGTTAGTGCCACCTTCAGGCTGCTGCCACCGGCAGACCACAGCAAAGAAAATATCCGCAGCATGGTGCTGCAGAAGACCTGAGATTCCTCAAAAAAAAAAATACAGTTGACTCTGGGCCTTTTTGTACAGAGCGACTGTTGACCAGTTAAGTTTACACACCCAAGTACTTACTCAGACACAACCTCCACCTCCTCCCCCCATTAAAAAGAGAGGCTTCATCCAAACCTATACTATTTACTGCACTTTTGCATCAAGATACAGTTGATGGTGATTATTCTTCACCACCAACTGTAAACTATAAAAGAAGAAAAGAGTGCAACAAATCATGAATGTTAAATAAATGACAGTCCAAGCAGAAATGATTCAGTGATTCAGATGAAGAGCATCATAGACAGTGCTATGTCAGTCGACATTGCTATGCCATCCTCCATACACCTGGAAGCACAGTAAACAGTGCTGCAGTGCAGAAGTGCAGTAAACAATTTTGGCCAACTGTTGTGCAACATTGCTTCACACACAACATTTGTTTAGACATAGATGCAGAGTTTTGCTTTGTGCTGTGATAGACAGAATATAAGCTAGCAACATATCTTATGGCAGTAGAAGCATTCCCGCTGACGTTGTGGTAGTGAGAGTGGCCTCTCTGGCCCAGCAGAGGGGCAGCTGGACTCAGGCCTTAAAGGGCACAACTCTGTGGTTATTTTGTCTGGATGAGAGGTAGGAGTAATTACATTTTTATGAGTTAACACAAATTTGTCAGCCAACACAGCTGCTTTTGACATGGAGGTCACCTTTTGTTCATTTAAAAACATTATTAATCTCTCAAGTAAGGAATTTTTGAAATCCTCCAACAGTATTAACTCACAAAGAGAATCATAATCGTCATTAACCCCATTAGCAGAACACCATTTATCAAAAAGAAGCCTTTTCTTATGTGCAAACTCAACAAATGTTTGATTACTTGACTTTTTGTGGTTTCTAAATTTCTGCCTGGTACCAACTCATATGCACGTAGAATTCTCTCTCTCTAGAGAGAGAGAGAGTGAATACAACCTCCTGTGCTTTGCCTACTAGTTTTGCAAGTAAAATAAGCCACATGTCCTTTGGCCAGTTGAGAGCAACAGCTATCTTCTCAAAAGCACTGAAATATGAATCCACCTCGGACTCATGAAAGGTAGGGACCAATGCAATGTTTTTGCGGAAATCAAAATGTTTCTGAGTGAGATTTGGTTTCTCCAGTGGGATGTGCTTTCTGACCTGATATTTTCAATGCCTCTACTTCAAGCTGTTTTAACTTTATTTCAGCTTCTAATTCAAGCTTGCAAATTTGCAGCCGGAGGTCATACTTTACACACCTTGTCCTTCTCTTGTGCCTCCAATTGCAGACAGGGTAAACGACTTTTAACTTTGCGTCACTGCAGGACCCATGGGATTGTAGGATAGTGTTTATTTGACTCTTGTTCTCAATTCTTAATTGGTATATCAAAAAGAGGTCGGGGAGAAGGACCAGAACAAAGAAAAGGCTTACCTATCTAAACTACTAAGCATCAGTCAGAACCATACATTAATGGCATCAACCACTTAACCTAGTGTACATAACAGTGATCCTCCTACGTGTTGAAGATGTACAGAATAGATGTATAGAATCAGACTTACCTGTCCAACCTCCCACCACAAAACATGGGCCAAACACGAAGCACACATGCAGTAGCAGAGCAGAGTGCAGCAGAGATAGAGCCTGGGAAGAGCCCCCTTCTTATGGCGTTCCCTGGCTTGTGATTGGGCCTGGACCTAGACCAACCTGCTGGCCAATTTAGCGAACACTGCCTTTACCAAATTCACACTTTGCAAGATTCAACGTCAGGGATGCTTTTTCTAGACAGGTAAAGACCCCTCTTAAGGTAGATATGTGGGTCAGTGACAGAGTTTACCTTTCTGAAGTCCTTGCAGAACTTTGGGCTCCCATCCGACTTTGTGTCTAAAAGACACAGTGAACTCCAGGAGCTGGAACTTGGCAAAGCCATTTTCAATCAGAATGTCCACTTCCTTTTTCATGATCTCCCTCTTAGCTGGGCTAGCCCAATAGGCACGCTGCTTGATTGGGGTAGGGCTAGTCAAGACAACATCATGCTTTGTGACAGTGGTTTGTGAAGGAATATCACTAAACAGGGATGAAAAGCCTCGTATGAGTTTTGTGATATCAGCACTCTGGCTGCTGGAAAAGTGGGATAGGAATTAATATAACGTTGACAATATTACCGAATTACCAAGCCGAGCACTTTGTGGCTCAGCATCCCGCAACACCAACCCATCTTCATTAGGTGAAATGCTCACCTTAGAAACAGAAGCTATAGGGGACACAGCCACCTTTTCTTGGGCTATGGGTTGCGCACTTGAAGGCTCCCGAGAGCTGTACAGCTTCATCGTGTTAATGTGGCACACCCGAGTCGGTCGCCTGCGATCTGGGGTCTGGATGACGTAGTTGGTCTTGCTGAACTGTTTCTCTACAAAATAAGGACCAGAGAATTTAACAGAAAGAGCTGAGCCACATACAGGGAGAAGAATAAGAACCTGGCTGAAATGGCCGATCAACAACCCTCTGGTCAAAGTGCCTCTTCATCTTTTTTTGTGACATTGCCAGTGCATTCTTTGTCAGGGAATATGCTCTCTTCAGACATTCTTTTAATAAGTTGACATATTCGGGAAGGCTTTTTGCACCATTGTCTGGGGTAACTAGTCTCTTTTTGAGGACCTTTAAAGGACCCCTCATCTCACGTCCAAACACCAGTTTACCTTATCTCCTGAGACCTCACCCATCCATCTCCGTATCAGCAGACCACCATCAGAGAACTAAGCCACCTTGTTGTGTTTGGCTTCCTGCTGGCTATTGATAAAAGAGCGACAGGTTGCATCACCTTTCTGTGCAGTAATGAACTCATCTCGGGAGTTTGGGCTTGTTGTGACAGATTGGCAGGTGGTCCTTGGGCGGAATCTTGGTCTTACCCATAGAACTAGGCTTAAAGGTTATGACACCAGGAAAACGATCTGCACCCATGAAGGACTCCGACATGTCGAATCCATACTTTTTTGATTGGGCTCTTGTAACACCACAAGCAGGGAAGATATCAGGCTGGTCTTGGGCCGACCCCAACTCTTGACTCAGATCAGATCTATTCAGCACCTCAGGAACAGGCATAACTTGCCGCCAGCAAGGTCATTGCCTAAGATGAAATCAATGCCTTTAATAGGCAAGGCAGTACAAACGGCGATTTTAACAAACCCATTGACTAGGGAAGACTGGACATGAATGTTATGCAAAGGGGTAGACACAAACCCCATTTCTACACTCTGGACAATGACACTTGACTTGCAGAACGACTCCTCAGAGATCATCAAGACACCTTCTCTAATGATGGACTGAGAAGCCCCTGTGTCTCTCAGTATTCTCACTGGCTGCTGATCGTTTGAATTACATGCCAGTGAAACAACTCCCTCTAAAATGAAAGGATTAAAACATGGATCAGTTTGGTAGTGATCAGTGTGTGACGTCCTAACAGGTTCTCCAGCCATAATCAACCCCACTCCTTTTGACTGTGGTAGGGAGGGTTTCCTTTTTACGCTTCAATGCCAAGCAATCTACAATAAGGTGGCCTTTCTTATGGCAGTAGAAGCATTCCCGCTGACGTTGTGGTAGTGAGAGTGGCCTCTCTGGCCCAGCAGAGGGGCAGCTGGACTCAGGCCTTAAAGGGCACAACTCTGTGGTTATTTTGTCTGGATGAGAGGTAGGAGTAATTACATTTTTATGAGTTAACACAAATTTGTCAGCCAACACAGCTGCTTTTGACATGGAGGTCACCTTTTGTTCATTTAAAAACATTATTAATCTCTCAAGTAAGGAATTTTTGAAATCCTCCAACAGTATTAACTCACAAAGAGAATCATAATCGTCATTAACCCCATTAGCAGAACACCATTTATCAAAAAGAAGCCTTTTCTTATGTGCAAACTCAACAAATGTTTGATTACTTGACTTTTTGTGGTTTCTAAATTTCTGCCTGGTACCAACTCATATGCACGTAGAATTCTCTCTCTCTAGAGAGAGAGAGAGTGAATACAACCTCCTGTGCTTTGCCTACTAGTTTTGCAAGTAAAATAAGCCACATGTCCTTTGGCCAGTTGAGAGCAACAGCTATCTTCTCAAAAGCACTGAAATATGAATCCACCTCGGACTCATGAAAGGTAGGGACCAATGCAATGTTTTTGCGGAAATCAAAATGTTTCTGAGTGAGATTTGGTTTCTCCAGTGGGATGTGCTTTCTGACCTGATATTTTCAATGCCTCTACTTCAAGCTGTTTTAACTTTATTTCAGCTTCTAATTCAAGCTTGCAAATTTGCAGCCGGAGGTCATACTTTACACACCTTGTCCTTCTCTTGTGCCTCCAATTGCAGACAGGGTAAACGACTTTTAACTTTGCGTCACTGCAGGACCCATGGGATTGTAGGATAGTGTTTATTTGACTCTTGTTCTCAATTCTTAATTGGTATATCAAAAAGAGGTCGGGGAGAAGGACCAGAACAAAGAAAAGGCTTACCTATCTAAACTACTAAGCATCAGTCAGAACCATACATTAATGGCATCAACCACTTAACCTAGTGTACATAACAGTGATCCTCCTACGTGTTGAAGATGTACAGGGTACCCCAGACTTAAATGTCCAACCTACCCCCACAAAACATGGGCCAAACACAAAGCACACATCCAACACAAAGCCACAGGAAGAGTCAGCTGCAGGAGCAGAGCAGAGTGCAGCAGAGAGAGAAAGCCTGGGAGGAGACCCCTTCTTATGGCGTTCCCTGGCTTGTGATTGGGCCTGAATGCCTAGAACAGCCAACAGGTGTGCACCAATCATATTTAAATGGACCAATCAGTGGAGGCTCTGCACCTACAAACCAAAGGACAGAGAAAACAAACACAACAGTGCCACCTATCTATTGTGGTACGTAACACATGGCATTACTTATTGTGGTGGAGGCAAAAGAAATGGCCAGCTGTAATCACTTATAATGTCAAGTATTATGCACAGCCATAAGTGCTGCACAGTGTATGGTACATACAGTACAGCCCAGTATTTCAGTAGGTGGTTTATTTAAAGTTCTTGTGAATGAGTAGTTAACCATTTGTCCAACATGTCTACTCTACCAATATTTCCTTTGTAGCCAGGTGTCAAATTAATGAATTAAGATTTTAAAAACCATTTGTAATCCCAGAGAATTATTATTTTGGATTGTTACAGCTGCTCTCAGTTCAATAAAGAAGAAAAGAACCACAACCAGAAAAGATGCACACCAACACAAATACACAAACAAAATAATATTTTTTCGTATTTAGGGTAAATATCTATTTTCAATTGAAAATTTATTTTATTTTATAAAAAATTATTTAAGTTACCTAGCTACCTATGTATGTATTTACAATATATACCTTCCGCTGATGGTAATACTCAACAGATGTTTATAAGATTTCAGGCTAAATATTAATATGTAACTACAATAAGATTAGATGAACAGTTAAAAATGTGAGCTTGTAGTAGCTCTGGACTATTGTGCTGAGCTGACAGTTGCCTACAACTACAAGTAGATGTTTTAGATATTTTACTAGACTATGAAGCATTGCTACATTCACTATAAACAGATCTGTAAACAGTGCAGGAATCACACATTCACTTGTTTAAAGCACACCTTTAAGCCTCCAGTATAACCTGAAAAAGCTTTAACAATGATCAAAAGACTATCAAGTTGATTTCTTTGACATTTCAGATTCTGAAATATCAAGTAAAAAAACACAGCCTGGCCTGAAAGTGCTCTACAACGCTACAGGACTGTTATGCTCGTACAGAACTGAGCATCTGTGAACAGCAGGATTAGTAAGAAGACATATACATAAGTCCAGGCTCTGATTAGAACTCCCAAAAGCTTATAGCCAAATTGAGGAGAGGCATCAAATATGCCAAGGAGGTCTACAGGAGGACGATAGAGGGCAACAACCCACAGCAGATGTGAAGGGGCATCCAGGTTATAACCAACTACAAAGACCAGGACCTAATGACCACCAGCCGCGGCATGCTACCGTTCTCATCCCACTCATTACTTCCTTTGAACCTGTTGCCCTCTGGGTGGTACTTCTGGTCAATAAAGGCAACTACTTACATAATCACCCATTGCTGACAAACAATGGGTGGCTGGGACAAGAAGTATGTTGTAACTGACTTGCCTGTCAATTTTCTCCATTCGCTCTGCAGCCTGTGTACAACTGTCAAATCACTGCACAGCCGGATTTAGGACACGACTGACAAATTGTCTGCAAGGTCTCTCGCTCACAATCTGACTGCTCCCTCTGCAGTTTAAAGAGAGATTCCCTCACATACGGTGCCTCTCCCTTTCCTCTGTTGTTCACTCAACACGTATCTCCAGCGTCTGGTTGCCCCAGAAAGCTGTTGGCGTATTAAAAAGAAGGAAAAGTGTTTATTCTGTTGGCTTTTACATGCCTGGTTAAAAGTTTGGTACAAATTTATTAAGGAAAGAAACAGACTTTTAGATGTTATTCAGTCAGTTTTATGTTGTTATTTTTGTCTTTTAACTGACTATTAAAATTAATGTGATTCATTCAGTTTTTTATGGATTAAATAAATAAAATTGTATTAATGCAGTAAATAAAATGTAAATACTGTAACTAATTAATATATTATTTAATAATTTATTTATTGCATATACATGAAATATTCATATCAATATATAGTTTTTATTGTACAATTGTCTACAAATTCATTAGATCCTGCACAAATTCACTTAAAGACAATAAAGGGTAAATAGATGCAGAATGTTTGGCACTGAGGTGGAGGAGGGTCATATCTCTCCACCCCTTTAACCAACATATGGGTCTTTGCACCCTCAGCTCAGGACTCAGTTTATTTGAGATGTGACAGGAGTTAACTTCCCATGTTATCTCCCTTGTGTTATCATCATTGCACATGTTTTTCTAATGATCAGTTCTCCTTTTAAAATAATACATTTGCATTAGCAAACTAATGTTTGCAGAATTTATGTATGTTTCTGTAAATATTCCTTTTAAAAACTGTTGTTGCAGCTAGTCATTTACAATATGAACAGTGTCTACACATTCATTTTGATCAATTTGATGTTATGAAATCTGATTTTCTTCCACAAACAAGGTCATTTCTATGTGTGTCCAAAATTTTGACTGGTAGTGTACATTCATTTATGCAGTGATTTATAACTATTTTATTTTCATTGTTATAATTATCATTTTAAATGGCACTGTGACAAATCTAAGCTTCACAGAAGTGAACAAATGAAAAGGACAATCGTTGTCCTTCTCTCGTTGTCCTCACTCTCTAGATGTGCAGCTGGTGAGTTTGTGTGTGTCTGTCAGGGCTGGGATGTGAGCCGGTGTCAGGGCACAAATCCACCAGCTGATCTCGGAGACAACACACGGTTTGTGATATGATATTTATTATGTGTGCGCTTTATTGAATGCTGGTTTGCGACAAGATGCCAGGGCTGTTTTTTGTTTATCCCAGTTCATAGCGAGTCATAAATAGCAAATTTTTTAAACTGAATCTGCGGGCTGGACTTAAGGAAACATAAGTAAAGTTAAGCAATGAATAGATGTTGACACCTACTCAAATTCAAGACTATGAAAAAATTCTCTGGCCGCTTCTTTCTGTTGAACTGTGGAGAAACATTGCCCCTTACTAACAGCGACATGTAGCATCCGCCTGGGTCCTAATACCCCCCTGCTACCTAATGCAGCTTAAAGAGCCAGTACATCATTTTAATTAAATAATTATAAAAACTTTTTTTTTTTTTCAATTCGTAGTCTTGCTTCCATTTATTAAGTTTTTTGGGGGGCTGAAGCATGGAAGTCTAACGACGTCCATGTATAAACTACAGTTTATGTTATATAAAGTAAGTAAGTGGAGGAAGTGAAGAAAAAACGCTGTCTGACATATACAATTTAGAAAGTAGCATGAAATTAGTTTACATTTTTTGCTATAAATGGAGCCTATTTACCCACATAAGCACCAAATTATAATTTAACAGCATTTTTATTAAAAGTTTTCTCAGTAGTTATATAGTAGTATAGTAGTAGTATAGTAGAAGTAGTATATATAGTAGTTTTTGCACTTCTCTGCACTTTATGCTACTTGCACTACTGGTTAGATGCCAAAATGCATTTAATTGTATTAGTACTTGTACTATCTATAATGAAAATAAAGTTTAGTCTAATCTAATCTAATCTAGGCACAGACTATGAAAGTAGATCATTAGTTGTTGCAGGAAGAGGGTAGGCAGAGGAGTTTTAGACAACCCTGCATACAGATTTTTTTTTATTGATTTTATTAACATTAGTATATGTGAATAAATATGTTATTATGGCAAAACAATAATAATTGACCGTCAGCATGTCAGCCATGTGAAAGAAGAGTGAATACTGGAATATCCAGAGATCCAGGTTGTACCTATAACTAACCACTCTCACATATTCTAAGAATTTAATCTCTTATTAAAGTCTTATTTTTTTATAATGCAAAACACTGTTGTAAGTCTATGAATTGGTGCAGCTTTAATTGTGGTATTTAAGTGTTTATCTCATTAAGTTCTAATTAGATAATTAAGATGAATTTTTTTTTATTGTTGGAGAATTTTGCATTCTATAGACTGTAGACTCACCTCCGCTTAGGACACATTTGAGTTATCACTTCCTGTTCTCTGACTATTTCTCCTCCTTTCTCTTCTTCCTTCCTTTAAGTGTGTGTGGACGGGGAGGTGCATGATGCAAATGGGTAGAGAGATAGATCCGGTTTCCTCCACACCAACTACAAGGCCTGAGTTCAGCACATGAGACAAAGAGACAACCAGACCTCTCTTTGCTAAGCTATACCTCCCTTTGGAAATTCAACACTTTTTCCATTCTTTCACTCTTGTTTTGCTTTTCTTTGCTTTCGCTTAGCTTCCAGACAGTAGACAAAGTTTCCTGCTGAGATGATAAAGCAAATACATTTAACAGCATTAATCAGTCTAATACAGAAATTGAAACTATTTTGTAGGCCACGCATACTGTGCATACACACACACACACACATGTACAAAGACCTGCATATTTTTAAATCAGCTCTGATCCTGGGATTTTCAAAGTAGCAAACACAAAAATGGAAGTGTTTATCTGGAGTCTTGTGCATGCCTGTGTTGTGCTGAGACAGGAAATTGGTAGGGTCTCATTCCCTTCTGCCAAGCTTCAACTGCTAATTGAGCATATGCTTTCCCCCCATTGTGCCTCATTAAAGAGGGAGAGAGAGGGGAAGGGGTGCAGGGCTATGACAAGGAAGATAGAAAGAAGTAGAAGACGTGATTGAAAGACAGAGGGGAAAGAACAGAAAGTAAATGACAGCAGGAAAAATAAATTATAGAGAAGAGAAGTGAAATCGCCTTGAGGTGGTAAACTCTGCTGTGACTGTGAAGCCCTGTGGCATCAGGAAAAATTATTTTTCTCAAGTCAAGCTGCTTGCCATTCCTGTCAGATATCTGCAGGCTACGACACACACAGACACTCAACGCCATCATGTTCTGCATGAGCACATTAATAATAAAACACAGAGATACAAATTTGCGCTTAGAAACAGTTTGACAAAAATAGCACAGAGACCACTTATTGACATTTCTGGGATCTGCAACCACATCTCACTGTTAAGGTTAGTATTTTACATATTGGATTTCAGTGATGTACTGGATAATTTTATTGCACTTTATTAATAACAGGTGTATGAACAGGAATTTTCCATATCCACTGAAACCTAGTTGAATAAGTTCATCTTTACTGTTGCCTAGTGCTTGCTCTGGTGGGATTGTTGGGTTTCTTCAAATATTCTGTATATA
>JAUYWH010000002.1:899453-917369 GCA_034779795.1 Ctenopoma multispine
TTGTTGGCCCCTTTGCCTTCACTCTGCGGTCCAGCTCACCCCAAAACACATTGAATGAGAAGGTGTGTCCAAACTGTTGGCCTGTACTGTATGTTATGTGAAGACAAATGTTAATATCTGCACAATAATGCATTTTTTTCCTTTATCATTGACTACATTAACATAAGTGTTACACTAATATTTCATGGTAACTGTGGTATGACATCCAGCACTGAGGTGCCTCTATTTTTGTACAATAGTTAAAAATACTGAATAATGTATTACTGTTTTTACAGTTTAGATTTGGTTCAGGTGCAATACTTACTGATGATGCTAACTACTACGTTACTCTACTACAGTACAAAACACATGAGAACCAAGTGAATCTGTCATTAAGAACAAAACACTCAACACTCAAAGACTCAAAAGAAGGGTGTCTAGTAGTGGTCTCTCATGACATGTAGTCCTCTCTAAACAGGAGAAAAGCACAATACAATACCAGAAAACATGGTAAATACTTCCCATAAAACTTGTTGTGTGGACCAGAGAAACTTAAAAGGAATTATAAACAATTACCTGCTGTCATGATCCTTGTCTATTTCTGCTTTTATTTTGACATTTTCAGCCATTTCCTGTTTGTCCCTGCTCACTATCCTGCGTCCTTTGATTAATCTAGACTGATTGTTTTCACCTGTGCCTCCCAGCTATCTTTCCTAAGAATTCAATTCAATTCAACTTTATTTATATAGCGCCAATTCATAAGTCATCATTACGCACTTCACACTGTAAGGTTTAAGAGCTTACACATTATATAAATACTGTATATGCAGAATAATGTAGAAAACCCAACAGTCCCACTTGAGCAAGCATTAGGCGACAGTGGAGAGGGAAAAACTCTCTTTAACGGAAGAAACCTCCAGCAGAACCAGGCTCAGGGTGGGTGGCCATCTGCCTCGACCGGTTGGGGTTAGTGGACAGAGGAGAGAGAAAAGAACAACAGGCAACAGAGATCAATACAACTACAAGGAGCAGCAGACGAGGCACTAGGCAGGTTGGCTGGACCAGCAACTACAGCTCCAAGAAGGAACTATCCAGTCCCGTACGTTGTCTGAAAAGATTCTGCTCTTATTTCAATCTCTGCTTGTTCTGGACCTGTAAGTTCTGTTTATGATCTCTCTGGCTCTAGACCTGTTCCTGTCTTTAGATCTTTTTATTAGATTTTTGTTTCTGATATACAAGTGTCTGTTTGAGGAAGACTGTTTTGGATCTCTGGAATGCTCGGCTTGTTTGGAAGAGGACCATTTGCATTGTTCAGAGGAGAAAGTGTGCTGGTGTCTGTTTGTGTTTCTGAGCTTGTGTTTACTCTGTCCACCACAGTGATGGCAGACGCTGACAGTGGAGACCGCCGTCTTGCGCACACTTTACTGCAGCCTTCCTCTCCTCCCCCAGCCAAGTGGTCTCATCTCTGTCACCTGAACTCCAGAAGTATCCTGCATAACATCCACTTAGCTCAGCGAAGAGTAAGAATGTGGGCAGCAACAACTTTGTGAGATCAAGGTGGCCACAGATTTTGGAGCAAGGTAAATGGTCTGTAGTGTTGTAGTCAAGACCACCTAAACCGAGACCAAGACATTGCAGAGACCAGAAGGTATCAAGACCAAGCCACTGCAGAGACTTGAGGGTACCAAGACCAAGACCAAGACACACTAAGGCGAGACCAAGACCAAAGCTGGTCGAGACCGAGACCAAGACCGAAAACAGACTAGGGCTAGAATCAACATCACTATACTCAGATCAACTGTAGAGAAAAAGGCATTGCTGTAAAGCAGGGGTCTCCAACCTTTTTTGCCTTGAGAGCTGCTTTTACAAAATGAAAATGACCGAGAGCTACTAGTGTTTTCTAACATTTATTCTTTTATCAACCTAAACAACCTGAATAAGCTTGTTTTACCTGGACATCTATAAAATGTTGGTGTCCACAACTCACATTTCGCATTAAAATGTCACAAAAATATTTTGTTCAACTACGAGTACATTTTGTATGTCTGTATGTATTTCTTTGTAAGGTATCTCACACTATTTAATGATTTAAATAAAAACAAATACACAGGGATTACTTATTCAATTTTTATTTTGTTACATGTCACTGTTTCACATGGTCTGTATCATGTCCAGTTGCACATGTGATGTGTATTTAGTCTTTTTCAGTTAGTGAGATGACTGACACTGCATGGAGTCAACAAGACATTTAAATGTTCATCTTGTTCTGAACAAGTCCGCATACCATCACATTAGAAGCTGTTTCAGGTTCTTTCCTGTAGAACAGGTCTGTACGTTGTTCTTTTAAACTAACTAAATAGTCTCATGTTATTTATCGTAGGTAAATTATGGCGTCTCTTCTGTCTCTCTGTACGCGCACAACAGAGAAACACAAAGACGCGCGCACACACAGGTGAACACAGAGAGCGCGAGTCAGGAAATTGAACTGTTAAAGCACAAAAGCCAAACACACACACACACGTTACCCTCCCTGGCCTAGGGGTGTCAGGGAGAGGTGTGCGTGTATCCTAAAGCCTGCAGGTGGCTCTGTAGTTGAAAACAAAGAGGCACAAAACTTTAGCTGGCGTTCAGCTTGGCTGCAGGATTTAATCTCAATCTCCATTTTCACAATTACAAAAATATAACACTTATTCCTGAGCTAACAATAAATCCATTGTACCAGGTATGAATCACTAACCAGGATAACTAATCATTTCTATTTTGTTATAGTCTTTTCAAATATCATTAATGTTACAATATCTTAAGAACTGTGACTGATATGTGTGAATACATCAACAGTTGTGCACAATATGTAGGAATATACCTTGCTTTCATACTATCAAATAACTAACAATAGCTACTGTTATCAGTATCAAACTGCATACACTAACTACATGAATGTACAAAAATACACTGACATAACCCAAAACAATACGTTCATCAGCACTTGAGTGTATCTGGCGATCTTATGAAAACATGCCTCGTGGCTTTAGCATCGTCATGGCGCTGCGTGCTACCGTGCTCACTGACGACAGGTCTGTTAGCCTAGCATTACCGCGTTTTGCTAACCATCTCTTTCACATCAAATTACAACAAATCTAATAAACTCAGAGCTTTACATGTTATATACTCAGCTTCACAACACTCTTATGTCTCACTTAGGAGTATTTACATGTCTTTTTGCGTACTCGTAACCCACCTGTAGTCGAAAACAAAGAGGCACAAAACTTTAGCTGGCGTTCAGCTTAGCTGCAGGATTTAATCTGCACCGCTGGCCTCTATGACCTTTTAGGGTTCCTCTCTAGCGGTAAGCGCCATCTAGTGACCTGTTTAAGAATGATCCCTGACACAGTGTTCACAGCAGAGCACTAGGTACATGAATTTTGCACTTACAACAATAACAATAGAAAACAACAAAAAATATTGGGGTGTCTTATTTTAACTACTGTAGTACCTTTATGATCTTTACCACTATGAACTTTATACTCCATAATTTTTAACAGTTCTACTGCATAACATTAACTCTATGTCTATTTACTTTTAACCTTTTACACACACACACACACACACACAGGCTCCAGCGCAGCACGATGCACATAACTCACACTGGGAGCGTTGCACTTTCCACTGTACAGCTGATAAAGCTAACGACACCATCTATTTATTTGATTTTTGTGCGTTTTCCTTGTTATGTTGTAGCATTAAATAACATATTTCTACAGTCTGAACCCTTCCAGTTGGAGAATGATTTCATGTGCGTTTGATGTGATATAAACACACGTTGCGTGCGTTGTGCGCATTTCTGCAGGTGACCGACACAGATTCAGGATCGGAGGAGTGTGAGTAAATTATTTAGTTTTCCACGAGCTGTTCTCCTGTGCTGCATCTGAAATGTCATATTTTAAATACGCAATAACTGCTGCAAGACTATAAAAAACAGGATCGTAACGGAGATAAGCCCCTTTGGCGAGCTACTTGAACAGGGGCGGCGATCAACGTGTTGGAGACCCCTGCTGTCATTACTCGTTAAATCAAATTCATGTTATCTTTTCAATCATATTGCACATATGTCTCTCATTTAAAATCTCCCAGATTTGTCATAGTTATGAGGCCTGATAGAAAATAATATTATCAGCAATCCTCTCCTATAAACATTTTTTCAGACCTCGTCAAGGGAAGGAGATGCAAATATACATACATACACATATATATCTTTTTGCTCTTCAAAGGCAAAGTTAATTGCTGCCGACTTCGCTATGATGTGATGTGTGTGATGTGTGTGGACTGTGAAGCGCTGGCAGTGTCCGTTGAGAAAATGTAAACAATGTAACGTTTTTAAAATAGATGCATCTGACTGGTTGCATTTGAATTGAGGCGCGTAATAAATGATAGTGTTCTTCCACCGACAGCAGAGAAACACCTGGCTCTCACCTGATCTAAGATCGGATTGGTACAGGTGTTTGATCTAACAGGAATCTGTTCTTTAATCTGCTTCCAACCTCACTGGATATGAGTATTTGCGACATCCAATACAAATGGTAACTTGATGCTGCTAGAAAAGTTAGAAACTGTCTATCTTCATAGCCAGCAGTCAATCACTCCCCACCTGCTCTCATATCTTTTTTAGACAATGTTCAGTTAATCTCAAACGAGATCAAATTTCCTGTCTTGCCTGTACTCACCTGTGTGTCTTCAGATGTCATCTGTTTACCACCTACCGGTCAGAGGTTGGGAGTGCCTGGTGCTGAAGCTCCACTGTTTCATTATGTCCATGATTCCCCCCATCTCTTAAGCTTCATTAAACCTCTTAAAACATACTTTCAGTTTCCAGTCTCTTTTGGGATCCTCAGTACTAAACCCTTACATCTGCTCTATTCACACATGGGCTCAATTGGACATCACTTGGATTTTATACTAGAGAGCTGGTAGGGAAATGTCTGTTTAATTTATGGGCCGACTGAGTTTTGCGTTGTCATATCCAGCTCCTCAGTGTAATGTCTAGAGATGTTCAGAATTCCAGTGCATTGCTGGAAACATAAACAGCTTATGAAAGGCAGACTAGAAACATACTTGAGTGTCAACCTATGAAGCAACACTGAGTAGAAGTTGTTCATAAAATTCTCTATCTGTGAATAGTTTTCTAGTAACCTAGTCTTCCAAAAATTGGCTTACTACACAACTAAACAACCGAAATGAGAGCAAATACATTGATACTTAACATATTATTATTATATATATATCTAATCATATCTAATTTCACCCAAACCAAAGTGCTTTTCAATAATAAAACCCAACCTCACAAGGGACTGTGGATTGAGTGATCTTCCAGTACGATATGCTCAGTGCACCAAGCATTTACAAACGGAGCACATTAAGAGGAGAAGACAGAAGATAATCCAGTTGTTAAAATAGAAGACTGATTGTCAATATAATGGGAAAGAAATTTACACAGGTCTTTAGTGACTCCAGAATTATGGCTGCCATTCTGGTTTTGGTCAGGGGTTTCATTTTGTCATTTTTTGCTGGCTGGCCACTCTGCATGTTATTATTAATATTATTATTATTATTGCAGTTACACTTGTATTGTTGCCGTTGTAAGTTTACATTTATGAATGTAAAATATATGTTGGCATTTAAATCAGATTACAACATGATTTTGCTTTCTCAGTCAAATGTAAACTAGAGTCATCCTCCACCTGACCTGAAGTTTGTTATCTTATAGATAGGTGTAAGCTAAAAACATTATTATACAGGCACACTGCAAATGATATACAAGTAAAAACTTCAGGTTGCATTATAATTTGAGTGAGTGGATATTTCCACAAAATGCTCACTGCCCGATAATGCTATGGGAGCAGTAAAGATAATGCATGTGTCTTATGAAGATGAACAAATTGACACCTGTTGAGCCAGTTGGTGAACATCCAGATTTCAGTCCTCTTGGATGCCTTTACTTTAGCTGTGTTGAGATCAGATAATTATCTTATGAAATCAAGATGCATGAATTGAACTTTTTTCCGAGCTTTATCAAAGTGCTGTACCTGTCTAAAAATAACCAACACTGTTGTCAGAAAAACTTTTATAGAAAGTAAATATGTTTTAGTTGCATATTCCTGTCAACATGTGATGTAAAGTAAAATGCAATAAGTGTTACATTCAAAGTAATTTTCTATTGAAATGTAATTTTAAAAATACATTTCAAGAAACACAGAATTTAATATCACTCATTTACAAATTATGCATTATTTTCTGTTTCTGAAAATGCCCATAAATAAAGCTTTACTGTCACCATGGTGATGAGGCTCCCAACCACCATGTCTGTTACATTCAATGACCCTGTTGAAGATGTGGAAGCAGTGTAGTGATGCAGTACTGGAGTCATGGGGTCATTTTGACTCACTACCGTAGATAAATATGATATTACATATTATATTGATAATCCTAATACTTGCTTAATAAGTACAGTTAATTAGTATTTTGGATGCTTCAGCTGATAATGTTATCATTTGTAAACAGTGAAAAAAATCTCTTGCAAATGTTTTTTGTTACAAACAGCAGCTGCACTTTATACAGGCCACAAAACATGTGGACCTACAAAAACTTGTGAAAGTCAGAGCAGACAGATTGAAAAAAGATGCCTATGAGAAGAAATTAGGTTCCATTGTCTGATAAGAAAAGAAGAATTACAACAATGATTCAGACGGAGAAAGTGGAGATTAAGCAGCGGGAAAGTCAGAGACGGAGGGAGAGATTTAGAGAGCGAATATTCCAAGCATCTGTTGTTGAAGCCTCATTATTGTAGTCATTAGGGAAGCAAGAGAATGACAAAGAAAAAACACAGAGCAAGAGAAAGAGGGAGAGTAACAAGGGTTTAAAATGAAGAAAAGAAAACACGAGAGAGAGACAGTATTGCCAACTCCTCAGTAAGGAAATTCGCTATTGGCTCTCCTAAAACTCCAAAGAAGTCGTTAAATGACGTCATCACCTAATTTGCATAATTGACTAGTGTATGGAATTGTAATAAACACTGTAGGAGAGAGGAATACACTAACATGCAATGATAGCATAAGAGTGGACAGAGAGAGAGAGAAGGAGGAGAGGAGCTCAATGTATTGTGGGAGGTTCCCCAGCAGACTAAATCTATAGCAGCATAACTAAGAGCCATCTCTAACTATAAGCTTTATCAAAAAGGGAAGTTTTCAGTCTAGTCTTAAAGGTAGAGAAGGTGTCTGCCTGCTTGATAGCTAAAGGCTGTGCCTCCCAGTCTACATTTAGAAACTCTAGGAACCACAAGTAGACCAGCACTCTGAGAGCGAAGTGGTCTGCTGGGATAATAGGGTTTTATGAAGTCTTTAAGATATGATGGAGCCTGAAATAAATTGAATTGATTATTTATTGTTTTATAAGTGAGGAGAATGACCTTAAAATCTGTTTTAGATATTACAAGGAGCCAGGGGAGAGAAGCTAATGTAGGTGAAATATGATCTCTCACTTTGAGACAGGATGTTTTTAATTTTAGAAATATTCATCAGGTGGAAAAAGGAAGTTCTAGCTATTTCTTTTATGTAGTAAGTAAATGATATATCTTCGTCAAAGATGACTTCAAGATTCCTCATAGTAGTACTTGAGGCCAATCCAAAGTCATCTAGGGTGGCAATCTGACTAGATACCATGTCTCTGAGATTGTTGGGCCCAAATATAATAGCTTCAGTTTTGTTTGAACTCATGACTAAAAAATGACAGGATGTCCAAGCCTTTATGTCCTTTAAACTTGAAGTTTGCCTAAATGATTGGTTCCATAGATAAATATAGTTGGGTATCATCAGCATAGCAATGGAAATTAATAGAGCGTTTCCTTATAATATTGCCTAAGGGAGTCATGTATAATGAAAAGAGAATCGGACCAAAAGCAGAACCCTGTGGAACTCTGTATCTAACTTGTGTGCATGTAATATTCATTGTTAACATGAACAAATTGGGATCTATCTGATAGATAAGATTTAAACCAGTGTAGTACTGTTCTTTTAATCCCAATGACATGTTCCAGTCTGTGCAATAAAATGTTATGATCTATAGTGTCGAAAGCTGCACTAAGATCTAACAAGACAAGTGTAGAGAGAAGTCCGCTGTCGGAAGCTAAGAGAAGATCATTGGTAACTTAAACAAGTGCCGTTTCTGTACTTTGATTTACTCTAAATCCTGACTGAAAAACTTCATACAGATCGTTCCTACACAGGTGGTCAAAAAGCTGCTTCAAAACAACCCTTTCAAGGATTTTAACAGATAAAGGGCAGATTGGATATTGGTCTATAATTGGCTAAAACCCCTGGATCTAGAGTAGGTTTCTTGAGTAGAGGTTTTACTACAACTACTTTAAAAGTGGTACATGTTGTGGTACTGTGGTACATGTTACAAGTCTGTTAGCAGAGATACATTTATCAGCTCTACTAGTACTAGTACTGCTTCTCACTGATTTCTAGTTTGGTGGCAGTACTGTGAACGTAGAAGGAAGGGAGTTCATATTAAGTTCAAAGGGTGTAGAACTGAGCCAGAGTTAAATAAAGGGGAAAATTTGGATTATATTGAAATTCCAGTATATGTGAATGTTCATTATAAACAGTATAATTTCCATGATTGTAAACTTATCTTTGTTTTTATTGCTCCAGTGGACTGTAGTTATGTGTGTTAGGGGTTGGCAGGGAGGTGAATTGCAGTGATCTGTAGAGTGAAAAACAGGCTTCCAGTTTGAATGATAAGATGACCTGTGTCAGTCGGTCTCCACAGCCATGCATCCTGATGGGGAGAGAGAATAGAATAAGAGTCTGAAATCAATATGCAAGCTCTCTGGCCCTCACAATATTGGCTCCCAGAGGGGTGATAAGCGGCTTAGTGTTTTCCAGTGAGAGAGGAGGGTGTGGAAGAAAAGAGATGAGAGGATGAGAGACAGTCATATGAGTGTGTGAAATGGCATGCTTGGTCACAGACATCTGGTGTCCTCAAAGGACTGAGCCCAGACCAAGACATATGGGGTGTACAGATGGGTGGGGAGCGGGTGGTATTTGGGTGCATCAGAATTTAATTTGGGTGAATTTTTGATAACAGAAGATAACAGTGTTTTGTTTAAGCTGCTTAGCTATTTATTTTATTCAGTACATTATTGATTGAAGTAAAGTTTATTGGCCAAGAATGTTCACACATGGGGTAATAGTGTTGCAGTGGTTGGCTGTTACCCACTGGTGGCTGTGGTCCGGTTTTTTCCCACTGTCCAAATATTTGTCGGTGGAACTGTTACATTTATTGAACACCTGTACTTTGACATGGGACCTTCTTCTAAGCCTGACTTCAAGATGTCTTGAAGCCAAGTCAGGTGACAGTCACAAAGACAACCAGGGACTGGAAAGCCAGCCTTTCATCCAAGTGTGTTGACCAGCTTAGGCAGGTCAGTCTGTCATCCTGTGTTGTTATCAGATATATATTTTTGCCATTTTTGTATAAAAAAATAAACAATCTCTCATCAGGTGTTATACACAGTGGCAAAGCGACAGCAATGTCAAAATGGTTGGCAGACACCGATAAGGCTTTAGGCAATGAGTTCAGCTTGATCAAGATAGAAAGGATACCTTCACTGCTGTCTTTCTAACTCAGTCATGGGGAACAGAGGTTCAGCAAGCTGACAATCTGGCTGCAGAGCAGCCATATCAGTGTGTCATACTGTATATATAGTACATGGATAGAAGCTGTCACAGTGGCAGTGAGGCCTAAAGTTGTAGGCTTGTACCACCTCAGGACTTTTGATGTTCCTGCAGGGAACACATCAGTGCCTCCACTAAAACACTTTTGTAACTGAACAGTTGGATCAAAGAGAAACTAGATGCATTGTGCAGCATTTTATGCACAGTGCATTGTAACTGTGGCTGACAAGAAGCATTGGCATTGGTGTCTCAATTTAAAGTCCTGTACCTTTACGTAAATTATGCCCACACAACATGAGTTTCTTATGATGTACCTGCCAAACCACGTGCTCTCTAAAGAGACTTTCCAATTAGGTTTTTCTATAACCATTTTAGAGTAATCGTGAAGTTTATCATTAGTATGCCAATATAAATGATCCAATCCATGCAATCAATTTCATGAGTAAATCCCTCAGGGATGCTAATCACTTTTTCTTCCCAGTACAGGATTTCACTGCCATGGCAGTGTAGGCGTCATATTTTCCAACAGTGGATTCAGTATCTCACTTTTAAAACAATAACCTTTTAAATAATTGCATAACACAAGATGGATTACCTGGGGTAATCTAATATGCTGAGTTTCTGACAGCTGTGACGACACTCAGAAGCAGTAATGACATCAGTGTGATCAGTGTGCAATGATTTTTGTAATCACACATCTCTGCACACAGACTACATCGAAACTCATAGGAAAAACATCTTTGTTTGCATGCTTTATTTTGAACACACATAGATGATTAGATGATTATAATCACTGTATAATGAAAAGAAGCCTAGAGCTATATTTTTTTTCTTAAGAGTTAAAGCTTGTTAAATGTTTGTTTATGTCTGTGTAAAAGTAAATTGGATGAAATGAAAAAAAAGAACAGCCCTTTTCCAGTAAGGGAAATAAAGCAGGCACATATTTAAAAGGACAGGGGCTGCTAAATTTCTTGGACATTTCTCTGTGACCATGGGCTAGAAGTGTGCTCGTCCCTGGAATTGTTTGAATTAAATCTTCTTTTCCTCAACTTGCTAGGATTAAGGGATGAGCTTCCTAATTTTTGGTGATTCTACAGAAAGTTAAGCCAAGCCCCCCTTTTCTACACATCTCCTGGCTTCTCTGCTTCTTTTATTGTCTTATGTAGTACTGAATTATGGAGTTGAACCTTTAAACAAGTTTTCTTCATTTCTTTAGTCAGGTCTGTAGCCAATAAATTGAAATTAACCCATAGTTTTTAAAAAGATCCCATTCAAAATTCCCACTGAGATTTCTAACATTGGAACACAGTCTTATTCAGCAGTATGTTAGGATAAGTACTAGCATGGTAGTTTTTTGAAAAATAGTCTAATGGTAAATGGTCTGCACTTATATAGCACTTTTCTACCTAGGCTGGTCCTCAAAGCAATTTACACTGCTTCTCATTCACCCATTCACACACACACTCATTCGACGTATGACAGGAGGAGCCGGGAATCAAACCACCAATCCCACGATTGGCAGGTGACTGCTCTACCTCCTGAGCCACAGCCACTCCTAATGTAATCATAATAATTAGATTTGTATGCCTTTAAAGAAAATGTATCCATGTGCCTAGGTATTATTGTCTAACAATCATTTACAGCTAGAATCGTGGAATAATGACTATAGAAGTATGGAGTTTTATGAATAACACAGACACTAAACATACGCCTGTTGATTTTGTGAATCATTCAAAAATGGCTAGGTAACACATTTTTCTGTGCTGTGATAAACTCATAACATTGCAGTGTCTCAACAGTGTTCCACAACAACTATGGTCTGGAATAATTAACCTCAATTAATCTATTATCTAAAATGTTTGACCTGTTAAGGGTCATGGGGGTACTGGAGCTGATCCCAGGAAAGTTGGGTATATACCCTGAATATGTAAGTCTATCTCAGAGCCAATATACAGATATACACAACCATTCACACAGATCAATGAGTAATTTAGAGTCATATCTTTCAACTATTGGAGGAAACAGACTAAACATGGAGAAAACATGCAAACTCAGTGTACTATTGCATGTGTCTAACTGTTTTCTTGGGTAACTACATGAGCGAAAGGTTTGTTTTTGGCATGTGTGCACGTAAGAAATTTTGTAGGGAATGCAATCAGTGGATTAATTATATACACATATTTGAATTAATAAAATGCTACATTCATTAACTGAGATTTAGTTGCATGGATGTGGTTGGGATGGATGGTGGGTATAGAAGGTGCAGGGCTGTCACATGTTAATTAAGGTTTAACTCCAGTCAATTGTATTTATTCAAGAATGAAATGTGTGCATACCCTGTGTTCAGCACAAATTGCACTTCTCGACCTTTGTAGATCCAAGAGTTGAAGCTTATTTTTCTGCTGCATTCATTGCAAGTCAGTCAACAGAAACGTAGCATCAGCTAAATGTCTACAATGTAAAATGTAAATGTAACCTCAAATCACATATTCTTTTCTTCTGTGTCACCGTGAGCCTCCTCTTGTTCTTTATCATCACCCGTCTTGTCAGCCTTCCCCTTCCCCTCTCCTTTCCTTTTCACCACCCTCCCTACCACTTCCTTCCCTCCTTCATTCTGGTAGAACAACAGACGCCAAGTCGATGGCAGTGACAGGTGACGCTTTGGATGAAAGTCCCAGACTCCAGTGGGTGTCACAGTGCTGAGCAGAAAAGTTAAAGAACCAAAGAAAGAAGGGTTTGAGTTGGAGAGGAATGGAGGGAGGCAAGGAAGGAGCGGAGGCAGAGATGTGAACTGAAGTCATGGAGTGTCACCCCCGGGGCACTGAGCCTCTAATTGACTGCACTGGGTTGATGGAAAATCTTTGTGACTGTCAGTTCCAACACAAACACACACAGGGTTCTAGTTGTATATATGTGAGGGCCTTCAGTAACATTCATTCCCCTTACTTTTAACACCTACTCTCACAGCTACACGTGCAGTCTTAACCTACGTCCAAGCCCTGTCTAAAGTCTCACAGCAGAACCACATCAACATTTCTGAAAATAGAAACTATAAAAACAGAATTTAGCTGATTTTAATGTTATTGGCCAGTGTCTGAGCAATGTGTGACAGTGAGAAAGAAAAACTCCATTTGACAGGAAAAACCTCCAGCAGAACTCTGCTCAGGATGGGTGGCCACCTGCTTCGACTGGTTGAAGTGAGTGAAAAGTAAGAAATTAACATTAACATTTTCTTGCTTAAAGCTACAATATGCAACTTAGGCTAGGGCTAGCATCTGATAGCATCAATCTTCTCTGCTACACCCAGCTGTCCCTCTCCCTGTTCAGCTATGCTCTGCTAAGGTCCACAAGGCTTTGCCCAGCACTACAGGCAATTGTCCTTAAATTTATTAAAATTACTATATCTCGGATATATCAAGGAAAAATCACTGAAATTCTTTGACTGGTTAAAAGGACAAACCTCACTCAAAAACCTTTGGAACTAAATATATCTGTACTGCTGGCAGTGCTGTTTATGAAATTTGGGTCATAGGAGGAGTCAGCAGCACCTCTCCACATTATAATTTTTTAGCACATTTCTGTTTTAAAAAAACATTTTCCAAAAAAGTTACATACTATATTAACAAAAGTGCATGCACATGTACACATTATGTAAAAATATCCATGGTGACAAAAGCACAGAAGGAGCATATACAGTACCCATGGGCATATCTACATGTATAATCACAACATGGAAACACACATGCACTAACTTCTATGATGTGCTGTGTCTTAGATATACGTCCAGCTATTAAAACTCTACAAAACAAATAGACAGATGCAGACTTTTGAAGCCTTTTCATTTGCCCATAGTTCCACTGGGATTTATTCAGATGGACTACTCTAACAAAAAACATGCTGATAATGGCCACATCCCATTTAGCTGGGACACGAGGGGGACCAGAGGGGACAGAGGGCTATTTGGATGTCTAGATAGATGGCTAGATGGTGGAAAAATGGATTGGAGTATGAGTGGTGAGGGAGGACAGGAGATGGTCATCTGAGATCCCTAGATGTGCAGTCAAGACGATGAGATCGCACAGCTAGAAGGCATCTATCTGTGGATCTGGTACCATGCTGTGAAAGTAGGGAAATGCAAGCACAAGCACTGTTTGTTTTGAAGGAAAAATAAGGATTGGAAAAGGAAAAAGAAAAAGAAGGAAAAAGGTAAAACACAACTATTAATATGTTGAGAACCTCTGCCCTTGTATTAAATGTGATAAAAGTGTGGTATTTAGAGTATGTCTTGAATCAAGTGTTTTGTGCATGTGCATTTTACCTTCATTATGTTTCAGGCAGTAAAGAGTTGACCTAAAACAAACCTTTCTAGCTGGACTGTAAACCAACTTAAATATCAAAATATCAAAGTAAATGTGAAAAAAACATATTTAACCTTAGCTTGCAACTGTCATGCGTACATTGTTTACATTCAAATTACAGTGCAAGCTATTTGTAAACCATGTAAAGCTGTACAACTTGTCCAGTTGTTTCTTCAACACTCACCTGAAGGTGTTTCCAGTGTTACAATCTCAGTCCTGGAAAACTCAACTCCTGGATATTCTGTATTATAATCCTGAAGGACAATATGTGAATAGTGTGGTGGAGGTGAAAAGAGTGTCATAGACAAAGAAGCGAGTGAAGGCAGAGGCAAGAATTAAATGGTGGAAGTTGAGGAAGGTAGACGGTTGCATAGAGTTCAGGTAGGAGCTGAGACAGGCGTTGGGCGGTAGGGAAGAGCTACCAGATGACTGGGAAAGTACAGCTGAAGTGGTGAGGGCGACGGCCAAGAAAGTACTTGGGGTATTCTCTAGACAGAGAAAAGACGACTTGGTGGTGGAATGAAGAAGTACAGGAAGTGTCCAAAAGAAGGAGTTAACAAAGAAAAAATGGGATAGTCAGAGAAGAAGGAAGTAGAAAGGAGTATTGGGAGGCCAGGCGTACGGCAAAGAGAGAGTTGGCAAAGGCGAAGGAGGCTTATTGCGAGCTGTATGTCAGGCACGACTCAAAAGAAGGAGAAAAGGATTTGTACCGTTTGGCTAGACAGAGAGATTGAGCTGGAAAGGATGTGCAGCAGGTTAGGGTGATTAAGGATAGAAATGGAGATGTGCTAACAAGTCAAGACAGCGTGTTGAGAAGATGGAAGGAGTACTTTGGAGAGCTGATGATGATGTGTAACAGAAGGATAGCAGCAAGAGTGAAAGGGAAGATTTACAAAGTGGTAGTGAGACCTGCTACGATGTATGGTTTGGAGACAGTGGCACTAACAAAGAGACAGGAGGCCGAGTTGGAGGTGACACAGCTAAAGATGTTAAGAATTTCATTGGGAGTAACCAGGAAGGACAGAATTAGAAATGAGTACATCATAAGGACAGCTCACGTTTGGACATGTACAGAGGAGGGATAGTGAATATATAGGACAAAGGATGTTGAGTATGGAGCTGCCAGGCAGGAAGAAGACCTCATGGATGGTTCATGGATGTACTAAAGGAGGACATGCAGACAGTTGGTGTAAGGGAGCAGGACGCTAGGGATAGAGTGAGATGGAGGGAAATGATCCGCTATGGCGAACCCTATAGGGAGCAGCCAAAAGAAGAAGAAGAAAAAGAGGGAATGACAGTTTCCTCTCTACAAAATCAAAGATGGTGACACCAAGAACAGTCGTAGTCGTAACAGTAGTAGATAATAGTATTAGTAGTGTTTTAATGTCTTTTTGAAAGGAAGTGTTGTATTTTAAATGCACTTGTAGGCCATGGTACTCAAATACCATTCTATACAATATTGCTTTTGTTATGTAACATTACCCTATGTTACCCCATCCACAGCACTGCAAAGCGAGTGTGTAAAGCTTTTCCTGACATCCAAAAGTTAATTAAATTTGAATTGGTGTTTGCAATAAAGTACAGAATGTTCTGTTAAAAATAAGATTAAAAGTGATGAGGCCAAGTCGGAAAAGGGTTAACTGATGTATTTTAAGATATCACAGACTGGAGTTACGTGGGGGACAGTAGGAGGGGTCTTTAAATTATGGGGCCAAGATACAGGGTGGAGAGATGGGTATTAAGACAGCCCCTGGGGAGGTATCAGTAACCTGTTTAAAGGACCATTTATTGCCCCAAAACAGCAGTCTGTGCCTCCCGGGGCCTTACTCACTTTTTGACAATAAACCTTTTACACTTTGATTTTTGCCTCTGCCTGTTCATTTTTTAAGAAGAACTGAAGAACTCCTGAACCATCTATGCTGAAAACCTAGACTGAATTTGGCCAAGAACTTGGTCAGATTTGACATGACAGAAGCAATACAGGTAAAGTTTATATTGAATACATAAAATTATGCATTATACAAAAATTGTAAAATTGTAATTTTTGTAAAATTATACAAAAATTGTTAAATTAAAATTACTTTAAAAATTATTTCCTTTCTTTAAATGACTATGTCATTTTGTGTTGCTATCTTTGTTTTAGTGGTGAAGAAATGCCCAAGAATCCAACAAAAATTTTACTTTTCCTGGGCTGAGCCAGATTGTTTTTGATTCAGCAAATCTAGAAGAGTCTATTAGGATTTGGAAAATACCTTCACAATTTTGGCTGAATACTGTAAAAACAACTCTTTGAGCTGGAAACGATCACATTACCATGTAGTGTAGAAGTTAGCGTTGTGACTTGAAAGTATGTAATATGTAATACAAGAGAGGGATAAGCTGGGACTGCACATTTTACATAGGCCCTTCTCAACTGTAGGACCGGTCATCTGTCACTGACTTGAGCAAGTAGCTGTCATTGGCAAAACAGAGCGAGTGTAATGTTAGGGACACTGTACAGAAAATGATTAACCAAATACTAAATAATAATAATAAAAAAAAAATAATAGAAATAATACAATATATATATAATAATGTAATAATAGAAATGTTTCTATTCCTATCTGTGGTTAATTGGTTTTCTTACCATCTGTACAGCAGTGACAGTGTTTTTCACATGTAACCCATAGCATGACAGTTACAATGGAAATACAGTGGTGTGAAAAAGTATTTACCCCTTTCCTGATTTTTTTTGTCATACATGATTCAGGTCAAACAAATGTTAATATTACACAAAGATACAAAATTAAGTTTTTAAATGAAAAAAAAAAAACCCTGTTCAAACCTGCCTGGCAGTGTGTTTTTACATGTGATGCAGACTGTTCACTGAAATGACTTTCAGTTTGAGCTTTTTTTAAGATTTTAAGATCTTCATAGGATATTTAGAGCAGACACTGTCTCCACCTCTTACCTGACTGATGACATCACAGCACATGCTCAAGTTAAATATACTTCTGGCTTGTAGCAATTTCTTTCTTTTTCTTTCTCTAAGATGATATCTTTTTGTCATTCTTGTGAAACTACCCGTATCTTCTGCTCTGCGTTTACCTTGAAGTTGTGAAAGAAACCTCTTTGTACAGGTTGTCTTGCCACACTGTCAACATCCTGATTCAGTTGCCCTCTGCACTGATTTCACTCTCATGCATAATGTATTTGCTAAACGCTTAAGTTGAATTATTAGGATGTTGTGTTAAGGAAAGTGATCCGGCAGCCTCTTCTCTCCCCTTTAAGGGTGACTGGTCGGGTGAGGGGGGGTGGCGAGACACCGAAGTGCTCAGGCAATGTAGAACATGATTTGGATTAATAAGTAATGGTGTGTGTAAGGTGCTGAAGATGTAACATTGATGCAGACAGGCTGCAGGCTACGATGCTTACAGCTGTTTTTTTTTCTTATCTGGAAGAGTGGAGTAGGTGTCTGGGTTCAGAGTTTAATCCTCAGGTTAGAGCAGTACAGCAGCACAGTCTTGTGCCCCCTTCAGAGATGCCATACACACCACGAGGAATGGTCAGTGGACATTAAGGGTGTTTTTGCATATAGTCTTTTTTAAAAGATTCAAACTCAGTCCCCTTAGAGTGGACCAGGGGAAAAGGACTTTTTTCTACGTTGTGCAAGTTAATTTGTAAGAGGACTCAGTTCTCTTTCTGTTCACACTGTAGTTCATTAGCACTGTGGGTGATGCATGCAGCTCCACCTGTTGACCAGTGTGAAACTGTGGAAAAAGTCAAGTCCTCCCCAGCTAGGAATTTTTTGTTACAAGAACGTTCCCACAACATTGCAATTTGGTTAGCAAAACGTTTATCTTGAACGT
>JAUYWH010000002.1:923270-936008 GCA_034779795.1 Ctenopoma multispine
ATGGCAGAATGGTACTACCACCGGAGATCAGGAAACGAGCATTAGAGGAAGCTCATGGAGTAGGGCATGTGGGCCCACCTCAAATGGACAGGAATTTGTGCCATTGGTGGCATCCATTTTTGAGGGACATGATACGCAATGTGAGAGACTGTAAAGTATGCACTCACTATAACCCCAAACCAACCATCAGACCTGAAATGGGAGCATTTCCATTAACTACCAAACCCGGACAAGAGATTGTGATTGATTATACCGACATGATTGCACCAGAACAAGGACACAGAATGTATTGATGTGTGTTGATACTTTCACAGGGTGGCCACAGGCATGGCCTACAAAGAGGGAAGACAGTAAGTCGGTAATCAAGTTTTTGGTAAACCAGTACATTCTCAGACATGGGTTTCCAGAGAAAATCAGATCTGACAATGGTACACACTTTAAGAACAGCGACCTCCAGCAGGTTGAGACAATGTTAGGTTTAAAACATTCTTTTGGTTTGGTTTATTGCCTCCAGTCCCAAGGGAAGGTGGAAAGGATGAACCAAAACATAAAACAAAAATTGGCTAAAATCTGTGCACAGGCCAAAATGAATTGGGTTGATGCGTTGCCACTAGCCCTGATGACGGTCAGGTGCTCACTTAATCAAGGGACTGGATTCACCCCTTATGAACTGTTGACAGGCAGGCAGTTTCCAGGACCGAGTGCAGGAGTTAGAAGGGGGTAGAGAGAAAATATTGAAATCTCACACAAGGCATATTCTGATGAACTGCAAGCTCTTGTTTCAGGTTTTTCCAAGCAGGTTGGAGAAAGACGTGAAACCAAGGAAGGAGGACTCCTTCCAAAGACAGAGCGGGTCCTGCTCAAGGTGATCAAGCGAAAGTGGTCAGAGCCAAGGTGGACGGGACCTTTCCAAGTGACTGAGAGAACATAACATGCGGTCAGGTTGAAGGTCAGGTTGTGACACGTGGTTTCACTGGAGTCAGTGTGCAGCAGCAGAGGAGCCCAGTCGACACCTGTACGAGATACAGGAGGACCTCAGCACAACACGGGAGCACCCTGACTCGGAGGAGTCAGAGAAAACACAGACCTCAACACAAGGGGCAGAATAATCCCCTGGTCTGTGGCCTGGTCTCAAGGTAGTCTACCCCTGAGACTGAAGAAAGAAGACAGGAGATCCGGCTTTCAACAAAGGGGCAGAATAATCCCCTAAGCCGGAAGGACTTCGAGGTAGTCTACCCTCGAAGTTGAAGTAAGAAGAGAGAAGACACGCAACGCTATTTCAAGTATACCCTCACATGCACTTTTATTGTAGATAAAGGTTAGCGTAATTGCACTTTTAATTTACTTACTTTACTTTACTTTGCTTGGCAGACGCTTTTATCCAAAGCGACTTACAGGGAGCTAGTGCTGAGTGTCTGGCTCAGGGACACACCTGGTGGGGGATGGGCTAGGAGTCAGGCTGGGACTTGAACCTGCAACCTTCCGCATCCCAGTCTGACGCTTAACCCATTGAGCTACCAGACCTACTTGTTCTTTTCTTGCTATTTCTAACACAATTGTGTTTTTACTAGATAAAACTTGCTAAGGTTACAATGTTGGGAAATCCACGAGTATTAGGTAAGTTGGTAGTAACGGGCGTGCTCTTCCTCAGGGGAAGCGGACAATGAGATTGAAGGGGATTGAAGAGAAAAGTGTTTTGAAGGGACAGAGTGTGTTACAGATGAGAGCCTGTGATGCCTGTAGTGAAGGCCTGTAAGGCCTGCAATGTAACTGTGTGTAGCATATAATTCTGCAGATGGTAAAATATGCCAAGGTCATTGGGAGTGAGACTCCTCATTCTTCTTGCACTGTTGAATATCACCTTATTTGGGAGTTTAGTGGAGGGGGGCAATACAATGTTATCTTGTGTTTAGTCAGAAGTTAGGGTTAGGGTTAGAGTTAGATCATGCCAGGCTGAGCTAGGATGCACTGCTTGTAGTCTGATCTCCAGAATTCTGTAATAAACTTTTGTGTGTTAAATCTATTCACTCTCCTGTATTGACTCTGCATCGGGACCCACAACCTGAAAAGAACGAAGAGACGGTAAGGGGGCAGGACGTCTCGTTCTCCTGTTTTGACACAGGACTAGTATCTGCTCCCTTGAGGAGATATCCAAGGGCACCATCCGTCATCTTATAAGGAGCATGCCCCAAGTGGCATGCATTATACAAGCACGTGGGGGAGTACCATTTTGAGTTGCTGCAATGACATTTCAGCAAATTTTACTAGCCTGCCCTATCAGTTTTTCAGTTAAAATTTCTTTGTGACAAATAAAGCCCTCTAGGTTGATAATTTTCATCTTCATCAAATTATGTGGCAACCTTTTGTTCCTAGTACATTACCCACTCCATATCAATATGGATATCAAGCATGATTTTTTTTCCAATTGAGATCTGAATTGTTTTCAAAATGTTCCCTAATTTTTTTGAGCAGTGTAAATCAATAAAAATAAATAAAATACTCACCCAGTTTCAGATCCCACAGCCCTGGATGATAGCACCAAATGCTTACCAGGAAAATGTTGTCCACACCTCTAGAAGTTTGGAAATGTCTGTAGATGTACTGCAGAAGTGTTGGTATACATACAGTATTTACACATGTATGCAGATTTTTCATCCTCATTGGATGTGTTAGTTTGTGTGTGTGTGTGGGTGTGATGCTTTCAGATCTTGGAAAGGTGGCAGAGTGTGTTGACAGATTGTCAGACTTGACTCTGATAGGCACATCTGAGCACATCAGATCAAATATGTCCTCATCTGAAGGTATGAACTACTCTATACATGTGCCACACTCCAACACAACTCCACAACTTTCAACTCAGTGTTGAAAATGTCACCAAATGATATTAAACTGACTTTCTTTACCTGGTACAACATGTTTATCCACTCAAATCCACACAAATTACTGTTCCTGTGTTCTGCTTTGAGTAAACCATCTAAAATGAAAAGGGAGATATTTGTTTTATAGTGTATTTTCAATTGAATACTACGGTAGCCACTATCTATGTAGCTGGAGACTTTATTTTGATGCAGCCATAAAGCAGATTTTTTCACCTAAATGGTTCGCGTCGCGTCTCAGTGACACCAAAATCACAGGATGGTCACTAAGCTCCTTCTCTTTTGTATTAAAAGACAACAAGGAACATAAATCTTGCATTTGACATTTAATTTTCTACATACACCATGAATAAAATACAATACATGAATTTTCAGTATAAACCAGTGTGTTCTTGCTGCATAAACACCCCTGCTCATTGGAGGATGATCACTTTAACCCTCTATGTGCTGCATGTTCTGGGTTTAACTGACAATCCTGCTGACAATCCAGTTGCTGCTCATAAATTAAAGCTACAATACAATAACTTCAATCTAGCATTGGCACGAGCCCTCTTTCTCTCTGTTTCACTGTCAACTAAGTCAGACAACAGCCTGCAAAGTAATATGACAGCCAGAGGCTCAGAATAACAACCGATTTTAGCTTTCCTGTTAAAAACTCTTTTTTTATGTAATAACTAAAACATGAACACGTCTTGTCCTGCAACATGGAAGTCGTTAGGCCTATTTTCATCCTAAGCCCCCCTAAAAATATAGTAATTACCATACTATTTTTTAATCATATATCTATACATTTCATACAAGATATCACTGAGTGCAGGTACACACTTAATAAATAGAAGCAACACTACAAATTGAAAAAAAAAAAGTCTACTTATAATTATTTAATTAAAATGTACTGGCTGTTTAAGCTGCATTAGGTAGGAGGGGGGCATTAGGACCCAGGCAGAAGCTACATGTTGCTGTTAGTAAGGGCAATGTTTCTCCACAGTTCAACAGAAAGAAGCGGCCAGAGAATTTCTTCGTAGTCAGAGATTTTGAGTAGGTGTCAATACCTGTTCATTGCTTAACTTTACTTATGTTTCCTTAAGTCCAGCCCGCAGATTCAGTTAAAAAAATGTGCCATTTATGACTCGGGATGAACTGGGATAAAAAAAAAAACAGCCCTGGCATCTTGTCGCAAACCAGCATTCAATAAAGCGCACAGATTTATTTAGATTTGTCACAGTGCCATTTAAAATGATAATTATAACAACGAAAATAAAATAGTTATAAATCAGTGCATGTATGTATGTACACTACCAGTCAAAATTTTGGACACACATAGACATGACCTTGTTTTGGAAGAAAATCAGATTTCATAACATCAAATTGATCAGAATGAATGTGTAGACATAGATATTGTAAATGACTAATGTAGCTGGAAACAACTGTTTTTTAAAAGGAATATTTACATAAACATACAGAGGTCTAAATTCTGCAAACATTAGTTTGCTAATGCAAATGTATTATTTTAAAAGGAGAACTGATCATTAGAAAAACATGTGCAATGATGATAACACAACTGAAGACGTATCTTTTCATTGAAAACATGGTAATTTCTATGTGTGTTCGAACTTTTGACTGGTAGTGTTTGTTAATCCTACTGTATCCTACTGTGACACTCCTGCCTTAAGTAAAAGAAAAGATGATGTTGTTGTTGTTGGTGGTGGTATTTCAATTTAGACTATGTTGCAGCTGTTCATCTTTCTTCTTGTATGTTGACAGAATATCAACAACAACAACAGCAAAATGCTGTTCTTATAATCAGTTCTTAAAGTACTAGTGAATAAACTAATAATGGCCCAGCCCCATTATCTTATCTTCTGTACCATGGTAATACATAATAACAATGACATTAGGTAATTAATAAAATAATAAAGCCTTTACAAAGTAATATAATGGTAAAGTATTAACCAAGTAATTGGTTGGAATCAGTAGTGGGTATATTGTATGTAATATATATATAATAGTATTATTATTAATATTATTATTATTATTAACAGATTGTTCAGTGATAAGAAACTAATGGGACAAAAAATACTGTATTTAGTAATATGAATTATTTCACAGTGTCATCACTTCTACTTTTCTTCAAACTACCAAACCCACATCTGAGTTGTTTGAAAGAAGTTTGTAATTCATGTCTTGAGCAGCCCTCCTGCAGGCTATCAGCCTCCTTCATCACTGAAGCGCACATCGTCTATACTGTAGATATCCTTTAACCAAAAAGATGAAGAAAACAAATCAGTGAAGGGCTGAAGTGGACTGAGGCAACAGCATATCTGAGAAGCCTCTGATGTTGATGCCAACACTAAATCACCATTTAAATATTTTGGAGACAAAAACTGAGCTCAAACTTTGTGAAGCCACACAGATGTGCGGAAGCCCACTCCTCCAGGCGAGCATTGAACCACCATCAGGTGAAAACCCCCCCTTCCTCAGGGACCTTGTTTTAGCTGGAGGCCAGTGCATTTATGATACTGTCTGAAATCTGAAAGGCTTTCGTGATGAGCCTCAGGCAGCGCAAAATGCTCTCAACTCGTGGCCAAACATGTAATCCATAAACTTTACAATGTTTGATGCAAGGTTTTTTACCAGAGATGATTTGACCTCTTTTAAAGCACTGTTTTACACCTGAAAATAAAAGGAGCCTGAGCATTACGCTACCCAGAGCATTGTACTATTTACACTGGGACACTGAGCAAATGTAGATGTACTAATAAACGATCCAGTAGGCAGTGCAAGGTGAGAAAGTTGTGTGTGTCTGATATTTGGCTATTGATTTATGACTGGAGCATTTATCCTGTTTAACAGCAGAATGCTTTTAGGACTCCAGGCCAATGGAAAAGGCCTCCAAATGGTTAAGTTTAATTCAATTCAATAAAACTTTATTTATATAGCGCCAATTCACAACAGAAGTCATCTCGAGGCACTTTACATCGTACGGTTTAAGACCTTACAGAAAATAGGTAAATACGAAATAATATAGAAAACACAACAGTCCTACTTGAGCAAGCACTGAGACAGTGGAGAGGAAAAACTCCCTTTAACGAAAGAAACCTCCAGCAGAACCAGGCTCATGGTGGGCAGCCATCTGCCTCGACCGGTTGGGGTGAGTGGAAACGGAGTTAAGTATTGGCTCTTATACAACTTTTGGGAGTGTGTGTGTGTGTGTGCATACTGTATCTGTGTCAGATCTTCTTGGTGTGAGGCACGCTGTTTGTACGCCTGTGTGTTTCTTCTGTCAGTATTTCCTTCCCCTCTACTGCTTTTACGATGCAGCTGATAATAAAGATAGAGCTCTGTGTGTGTGTCTGTGTGTGTCTGTGTGTGTGTGTGTGTGTGTTGGTGTGTGTCAAAACAGGCGGAGTTTATCCCTTACTGCATAGGTGGTGATTTGTTTGCATGTATTCCATTGTCAGGTTTGATGTATGTTATTATAGCAGGGCCCCTGCAGCCAATGAGGCCATTATGAAACACACACACACACACACACACACACACACACACACACACACACACAGCAGATAAGCTGAGATTCAGTGACACATACGCACAATTCAAAAGTTGACACAGCTGATAGGTTGTGCAGTAGGAGAATAATATAAACTAATGTACCTGCAGTTTCTGGAGCTGCTCTGACCTGTGCAGTCTCTCTCTCACTCACTTTCTGTGTATCTTACTCTGCTAAATGCTCCTCACCAGCTAGTCTAACTGTGTCTGTTTTGTGTTTGCTGTTGAGCAGGTGCAGGACACTGGCTTTTTAGAGAGCCTTCAATAAAACAGGTGAAAACAAGAAAATATGTGTTCTGTAAAACTAAACCACGAAGAGAAAAAACATCAAAAACAGGAATAAGCAATCTGACAGTCATATCCACATGAATGAAATAACATGCCACAAATATTTAGTTTGTTCCATTTCGAGGTCTTCCTCTTCTTCTTCTTGTTTTTTGTCTTCTTTTTACGTTTCTTACAATTGTGCACAGTATCCATATGAGTGCACTGGTGTGTGTGTGTGTGTGTGTGTGTTTGTGCTGAGGTAAAGCTCTGGGTGGCTCAGTAGGGATCTTCAACTCGCCTGAGGGTAGATGATCCCCACACAAATCCAGTTCTTCATCTGTGGATCAGTCCCAAAGCTCCCACTCAAAGGTCCAAATATCCTCTTGTCTCCTACTTAGCTCAATCCAGCAAAGCAAAACTGCCTTCATTGTGCTTCTAAAAATGTTGTTACACTGGTAAGAGTTTGTTCAGTTATGCATAAACCTTAGCAAGGTGCCACTGTGGTGATGGAAATTCTATGATTTGGTCAAGGTGAAAACATATTTATTGTTTTCACACTTTTTTTAGCAGCCTGCTCTTCATCATCCTGAAAGAAAGACTGCTTTGTCATATCCTGATCACCATCTGGCATGGGCACGTGGAGTGAAAACTTCTATGTCCACAATGTGAAAGGAAGGAAAGGAATCCAGTGGATGAATTAATAACACAACCTCTATTTAGAAGAAAAGGAAGCAATTTTTTTTTTTCAATAATCATTTACAATAATTGCTCATCTTTAAATAGACCTTTCAAAGTCTGCTCTGAGTGTCACTTATTGGGCCCATAAGTTCTGAATCAACCTGACATTGCTCCTTGCAATATGGTGGTGAGATGTAAACAACTGTTGCTCCCTGAATTGTATTTTTAAACACCTTAGTTAAAACAGACACTAGAAACGTAGTGAGAAGGTTTCATGGGGTAGCCATTTTTAGTATTTTTATTATTTGCAGGGGAATGTTTTTTTGTGTTTTTATTAACAATGCATTTTGGTTTGTTTTTTTATTTTACTGCATGGGTCATCTATGGTTTTATTGCATGTTTTAATGTTTTTATGCATTTCCAGCATTCCACCTCCCCTGACTAACTATTGAGAACACCTGTGAGTAAGTGGATGGACGGCTGACAAATTGCAGGATGGCAGCATGGTAGGGCGAGATAAGCAAAGCAGAAGGAACAGCTAGACAGTGTTGCGAGTCATGCTCCACTGACATTGGGTAGCCCGGATGAACACCGAGCAGAGGAAGCAAGCTATGTTGTGCTCAGCAGTTGTGGACATTGGAGCAAGAGACAGCGTGGAGTGAGAGGGATGCCAGGGAGAGTAGACTAGGAATAAGAAGAAAGGGTGAATGTTTGTTCGGGTCAGTGGTTCATAGTTAGCCGCCGAGTGTAGAAACAAAAGAGCTTCAGAAGTGAGCCGAGAGTGTCAGAGTGGATCTGTCCAGAGTGGGATTCCAGAGTGGTCTACGTCCGGACCCGGACGGATATTGACAGAGCTGAGGAGAACGGCTTATGGCTGCACAGGAAGACTTCAGGTGGCGATTGGCATCGGTATTGAGCACAGCGGCGGCTCGAGTTGGCAGGGCAGGGAAATTGTTTCTCTGTCCTCCTTTTATTAACTAGTTGCTCTCACCTAATTTTAAAAGAATCTGTGGCTTTTGCCCTTTTTATTCAATTGTGTTTTATACCACTGGCTACTCTTATCCCCAAATAATTTACTAAATTCCCAATTGTTTCCCTTCCCCATGACATAGGCATCTTTTAGAATATGAAATATTGATTTGTCTCCATATACTAATTAAGTTACAATACAGCAGTAAATGTGCTGTAATTCACAGGTGTTACTTCCACTGTTGCTCTACGTTGCTGTAATGGTTTATTTTTTCATTTGTAACAGATTTGGAAACTGTTAAGTACGGTGGTCCCTAGAACGGAAACACGTACACACGTGAAAAGTGCAAATAAAAAGGGAAACACGTACGAAAAGGATTTGCACGCTGCATATTACAAAACACGTAGAAAAAGGATTTGCACGCTGCATATTACAAAACACGTAGAAAAAGGAAAAGCTGCAAATAAAAAATATGCACAGAAAGGAAATGCAGGGAACCTTGACCTGGTTTCCATTTTGTTTGTGCTTTTCGCATTTGTACGTGCTTTGTCTGTAGGGGCTAATATAGCCAAGGTCATTTATTATCATCAAGTTGCCCTCAAGCTGACAGACGTATCCTACTCATATCCTACTCAACTTCCATGTTTTGATTGCACTTCAATGAACAGAATGTGTCGGGAAGGAAAGACGGTGGAGTAAAGTGATGCTGGGTGATAATTATGAATCATCTACAATCCTCTTGACTTTGATGCTTTTGTTTTCTATGTAAATCTCTATATAAACTGCATGGTCTTTTCCTCTAATGTCACCAGGACATCTTCTCTTTAGCCTCTAGTAAGCAAAGACACAATATTGTGTTGTCTGTTGCTGGTTCCACCTCATCAATTCTCCCAGTGCCCTGTGGGACATGGTGTCCAAACAACACTTGTCATTGTGATGTGTGAGTTGTACAGTGTAGATAACTGATGTGTGTTGGAGAAAGAGAGTTTGTGTGTGATCTCTACAGTAAGGCATGATGGCAGTGTGTTGTAAGTCATTAGTTAGAATAACAGATAGATGTAATGTACAGTCAGAGTATAATGGAGGCCTTGATTATTCACCAAAAGCAGATTAATGCCACTGTGTACTGGTAGGCCTAATGAACAGTGGGTGGAGAGGCGTTCAAATCGTAAAACAACAAGATTCAGCCTGAGGAGCTAGAATGAATTAACAAAGGGAGGGAGACAGAAAGATGCCGAAGAATCCTATCAGCCGCCCCCCGCTGGTTTCCCTGAAAAACTTCAGCAAAGAACGATGGGTCTCCTCCAATTCTCAGCCAAGTCTCAAACAATTACAAGCCCAGGATCAGAGCATTCCTCACAGCTTATCTTTTCAACTTCCAACTTATCACATTTCCTGTGTCCGCTTTGATTTTTTAACCAATTAAATAGAGATGATCAGGCTTTGCCGAGCGCTGTCCAGGTGAAGAGAAGCGACGGCGGCAATTGGGCAAATATTGAAATCTGTGCTTCACATCAAATCTTGATCAAACTTGTCTGATGTCTTGGCGGCAGCGCATTAGTCACTGGAGGAATCCAATCAGCCAAACAAAATGAGCCTGGTGTGTTTTTTTTTCCTTTTGAGACAGATTGCCACAGAGCAGCACACTTGTTATACAAGCAGCAGCCCACACAGCGAAACTGATACAGACTGAGAAAACATCTGCACATTGTTCATCGTAACACGGCAAATTCACCACGCAATATGCTGAAAGCTAAGTGGGCCTTATATTCCCTCCTGCTCGCTCAAATGATTGTCTCTCATTTCCGCCTGCAGTTGCCATGGCGACACAAATGTACTTTTATGAGGGGAGAAGTATCCAATGATTATATGAGTTTCTCCTCTGCATGTTTTAGACGACAAAGTGTGTGTTATTGTTGTCCTCAATTGTTTGTAATGTAGTTTCACTTTCAGTGGAACTGGAAATGCTTTTAGCACAATGAACGCAAATAAAAACCAGACACAGAACAGATGCTCTATATGTTATATATATATATATATATATATATCTGCGTCAAATAAATGTACAACATGAATAAGAGCTATAAAACCCACATAGACAGTGACACACAACATACAATTTTAAGTTTGGTTATTTTGCTGTTATGTGTCCTGTGTTCCAGAGGTTAAACTAAAACAGTACTGATATAAATATAATTTTTGAATAAATAATCACATTCTATCCATCTCTATGATTAAGCAAAAGTACTGTAGGTTGTAAGACAAGAAAATCCACAGTTAGTGATATTTTTTCTTTTGGCCCTTCTTCATGTGATACAGTGATTAGAATTGTTGCTTAATAACAAGAAAGCTGCACATCTGACTCATCAGCCTGGCTGAGATGATGGCTGCCTCATTCATATGAGGAACAATATCCATATTTCTATCTCAAATACAGTGTGTGGTTAAGTCCTCCAGGATTCCTTACTACTACTGGTTACCTGGACCAGAGGCGTTCCCTCAATCACAAGCTGGAAGAGACCATCTCAGGTGAGGCTAGAGGGTAGACTGGTACCTTCCAACTTCTGATCTACTGAACACAGTTGATCCAGGTAATCAGCAGCAGGTAGGGCGGGGAAAGCTGAAAAACAAGCAAGGCAGCAACCCGTGAAGACTGGAATTGTCCCCCCCTGCTATAGAGTTTTTTGTGTGTAGGTCACATGACACCTTAGTGTACACTAGATTTAACATGTATTTGGATAAGATTTTGTCTTTGTGTTTTTTTTTCCTTCAGAGCAAATAGTTCTGCACATAAACAGCGCTAGCTGAGAGGTACAGAGAGAAAGGGGGACAGAGAGTAAGAAGCAGGACTATGACAGGACATGAGAGAAGACACAAAGTTAGTGGCAGCACTGGCATATGAGCTCTAACTATAAGCTTTCTGAAAAAGGAAGGTCTTTAGCCTAGTCATGAAGGTAGAGAGGGTGTCTGCTGGAACTGGTTCCATAGGAGAGGAGCTTGATAGTTAAAGGATCTGCCTCCCATTCTACACCTGGGAACTCTAAGAACCACAAGTAAACCAGCACTCTGAGAGTGAAGTGCTCTGCTGGGGCAGTATGGTTCTATGAGGTCTTTGGTTTCATGGATAAATATAGCTTGGTGTCATCTGCATAACAATAGAAGTTTATAGTGTTTGCTTATAATATTACCTAAGGAAGACATGTTTAAATTGAAGAGAATCGGTCCAAGCACAGAGCCTGTGGAACTCCACAACTAACTCTTGTGTGCGTAGAGGACTTATCATTAATATGAATAAATTGGGATCTATCTGATAGATACATTTTAAACCAGCTTAGTGCTGTTCCTTTAATCGCAGTGACATGTTCCAGTCTATGTACTAAAATGTTATGATCTATAGTGTCAAATTCAGCACTGAAATCTAACAAGACAAGGATGGAGAGAAGTCTGTTGTCTGAAGCTAAAATAAGATTATTGGTGACTTTGGCCTGTGCTGTTTCTGTACTATGATTTACTCTAAATCCTGGCTGGAAATCTTCATTGATATATACAGATTGTTTATGCATAGGCGGTCACAAAGCTGCTTTGCAACTGTTTTTTCAAGGATTTTAGAGACAAAGCACAAATTGGATTTTGGTCTATAATTGGTTAAAATCCCTGAGTCAAGAGTAGGTTTTTATCTTGTAGGTTATAAGATATTCACAAACCTTTTTGCATCCCCTTGATCTAAAGTATAAACTGTTTATTCTATGTTATTATGTTACAAATCCTTTGTAGATCTTTTTTACCATAACAAATTATCTTTAGGTATATACAAGATATTTACAAACCTTTTTGCACCCCCTTAATCTAAAGTGTAAGCCAAATGCCAATAGTGAATGTCATTAAGTTGTGAAACTATCTAAAAACAGTAATGTCCAAATATTACAAAATATTGTCTAAGAGAAACCAGATTTATTGCAGCATACTAATTACAAAATAAGCATTTAAATAGTGCACAATAACAAAATTTTAAACAATGTTTTTAAAAGCACAACTGTTCTCTTGTTTCTGTTAAGATAATAAACGTAACAACGCACAACTAGGGGAGAGAGAACACACAAAGTTAATAAAATGCAATGATGGCATAAGAGTGGAGAGAGAGAAAGAAAGAAGAGAGGAGCTCAGTGTAATGTGAGAGATCCCCAAGCAGATTAAATCTATAACAGCTTAACTAAGAGATGGTTCAGAGTCACCTGAGCCATCTCTAACTATAAGCTTTATCAAAAAGGAATGTCTAGTCTTAAAGGTAGGGAGTGTGTCTGCCTCCCGAACTGGATTGGAAGCTGGTTCCACAGGAGAGGAGCTTGATAGCTAAAGGCTCTGCCTCCCAGTCTACATTTGGAAACTCTAGGAACC
>JAUYWH010000002.1:958546-970742 GCA_034779795.1 Ctenopoma multispine
TTTGTGGCTGTAATGTGACAAAATGTGGAAAAGTTCAAGGGGGCCGGATACTTTCGCAAGCCACTGTATATATATTCCGTGTAAGATCTTGAACCCTACACTGTAAAGTGCCTTTAGATGATTATGTTGTGATTTGGCACTATACAAATAATGTTGAATTGTATTGAAATTTTATTGAATCTTCTTTTTGCACTTCTTGTCTAAAAACATGTATTACTTGTATTGTTACATAATGTGAACCCTGCTCTAACTCATACTGTTCTAAGTCTAAAATCTCTAACATGGCTTGAGGCAGCTGCCATCAGACAAGTTTGAGACATGAGTTGAACTTTGTAATTAAGTTTGAGATGTAAAGTTATGTTTTGCCTGCTGTCTATGAGGAAGTAAGAGCAGAACGTAATTCTTTTATCCTATCAATGCCCTCTAAGAACAGAGAAATGCTCCTAACACCTTTCTTAAGGTGCTCCTATCACTCATCTAGCACAGGGCAATAAAACTAACTGAATTACAAAACATCAGAGACCTCTTAGTGAACGAGTCTTCCCCAGCTATGAGCTTACAGTAGCACTGATAGCATCCCTCAGTCTAATAAGCAACGAATGCTGTTATTAGGGGATGTCTGTGATGTGATTAGCATTAACAGGGCTGGGACCGCACAATCACATTAACAGCTGCTGGGAAGCCGAGCAGTCGGAGACACTAGTTAATAATGACATGTTAAGTGCAGGAAGGCAAATTCGATGCTCACATTAGGAGTAAACGTCACTAACAGCACAAAGGTATTATCTTAACAAAATGCTGTTGAGTAGTTCACACCTTTCTGCAGCAGAAGAGCCAAGGCTGGCTCCAAAGCTCAAGTGTTGGAAGCTGGTTAGTTGTTAGTTTTAAAAAAAGGAAATGCTCTTCAGAAGACTTTACTTTATGTGTGAACATATTCGGATTTATTTATAGTTTATTTTAACATTTTCTTTTATTTTTCCTCTGTCTTATAGTCAAATTCTCTCACAGTCTTAGAGTATAGATGTGGATACAGACAATTATAGGTGTTTTCAGAGAATTCACTACAACCCTGAACATCTCTAGACATCACAGTAGCTGAAGGAACTGTATGTGAGAACACAAATGTCTGAGTCACTTGACCTGGATATTAAACAGACATCACCCTACCAGTGCCCTAGTATAAAGTTTGAGTAATGAGTGATTGAGGCCATGTGTGGACACAGCAGGTAATTGTCTGAAGAATTCACAATGAGTGAGTGGTCAACACCAAAACATATGAGAAATATTTACCATGCTTCCTTGTAGTTTTACCACACTTCTCTCCTTCTGGAGACTTTCATAGCGCAATGTTTTATGCAACTGGTGCTGCTCCAATGTGCTGTAAACAAAATACTGTGACTTCTGAAGTGTACTTCTCCTGCTGTGTGCTGCAAGTGTGAGCAACTTCAGACAATGTCCATGCATGTGTGAAAATGGCTAATAACTCAATTGATTTGATTTCGAACGAAACTTGACTGTTCTTCAGGTAGTTCTAAAGATATAATGTGTATCTTTTCCATGTTTCATTGACCTTGTACTTATGAGATAATAATATTGTAATATAGTGTAAGTAAAATTACTAGCAGTGGTAAATTCCGACTTGTGTTTTAAAGCCACAATTAAGACAAAAAAGACTATATTTTGCTGGACCTCTGTTTGGAAAGCCAGACACTTAATAGAGTCATAATAAAACCTAACACACTAACACACTGACCTAACACACTAGGGGCAACATGGGGTTCAGTGTCTTGCCCAAGGACATTTCGACATATGACATGAGAAGCCGGGAATTGAACTACGCCTGCCAATTGAACGATTGGCACGACTGCTCTACCTCCTGATGCACAACCAGCCCAAGTAGTATTACTTACCACAGCTACGGCCTCTGAGGCCAGGAGCTCCTCTGCTGACATCACTGTGTAGTACGCCACATTGGTCAGCACATAACAAGATGTTACAATTGCCATGGAGATACAGATAGCTAATGGCACAGTCCTGAGGGCAGGAGGGATAATAACCAGATTAATACACTGCCATTCATGTGTATGGCTCACTCACATTCACTTCCTCTCTATTATAAACTTCTGTTTATCTTATCTTCATTCTTTAAAGAAATAAAACTAGTAGGAGGCCACTCCGTTTGACATTTCTGGAGGATTTGCTATAAAACATGAAATAAGCTGCTATTCTAATAATAGTGGTCAACACAAACTAGTGTTTGTACATGTGACATAATGCTGAACATTATGTCACATGTACTTTGTGCCCATGCATAATTCAGTACATGTCATGTTATACTCACCACTCTGCTGCTGTCATTTTTTTTCTATTAACAACAAATGCACTTTCTGCTAGTTATTTTCAGTCACTTCCACTTTGTAGGAATATATTTATTTTTGAATTGCAGGTGAAATACTGTTAATGAGTCTCACCAGTAAACATCTACAAGGAATTAAACCCGTTGCTGTGCTTTTAATGTGAAATGTCATGACTGCTGCTGTAGCAATCTGTTTTTTTCAGCAGCATAGATACAGGGTGTACAATCTGAGAGCATGACCCACCTCACTTTACTTATTTAATTAATTACTGCTTTCTGACACAGTGTTATGCAGCAGGTTGCTTTTTACTGTATGTACATAAATAGATTCTAACTTCTACCCTGTCTACCAACCCTTTTGATCTTAACCAGACACTGGCATACTGCAGTACATGCAGGGTGAAACGCTAACTACACACTAGTTTTACTTGATGTTATGTTAGTGTGATAACATAGGGTTAAATGTTACAGTGTGAAATATTAAATTGCTGCAACTGTGATTGCTGTGAATCAATAAAATGGACCTAATAACTATAATACAAAATGTTATCAATTATTATTATCTAGGGGTGGTATGCTTCTGTCATATTTACTACAGCCACTAGATGTCGACAATGTTCCACTCATATTGGTGGTAATCGTCTTTTGACTGGAAGTACGTATTGTTTTGCATAATATCGACTGATATTGATCATATAGTGGCATGGTAATTGTTGAATCAAACAAATTTTTTATTGTCCCTCTTTGGGACAGTTTAGTTTTAAGTGTTCGCCAGCTGGTCTTTAACTGTCTTTAATAGGCTATAACAGAAAAATCCATGAGCTGGGACATGCTAAAATATTAGACCTAATACCGTGTGTGTGTTCATCACTATGAACAACATCTTCCACGTACAGGAAAAGGAGACCAGTTACTAATAAATAAATGTTGATTATATCCAATTTATGGATATTTCCTAGACAAGTCTTAAATTATTGTTTGAAAGGTAATACCAAAATGACCAAATGCCCAAACTAATTCTCTAATGCAACTATTCCAGCCTGCACATGGTACATGATGTGGATTAAACTCACCTTTCAGGGTTATCCACCTCTTCTGTCACAAAGTTTAGATAGAACCTGGGAAAAGAAACAGCTCTTGTATATGACCCAGATATTGAAATTATAAAGAGTGTATAATACATATAAAGCATATAAAGTAATAACAACTACCTACTCACATGGGACCACTTAAGATAAGTTGCTGATGACTGTCCCTGTGGCAGTTTATGTACTGTATGTGGATGTTTGTGCACGTATAAAGATCATACCTACCACCCAGCGTAGGCGTACATCCCAGAGTAGAATGCCAGTGGCATTCCAGACAACTTTACATTATTCAGATCAAAGGCATTTTCAAAGTTTGTGGTCTCCCCTGCAAACACACAGTCTTGTAAGTTTATAAAATTCAACTGCATTGCAAAAAACCTCCCAAAACTCCCAGACTAGTGACCTGCCCTGGAATGTTGGTTTAAGTTTAGATACAAAAAGAAAGAAACTAATTTAACAGGTGAAGTGAAAACCCACTGTTACTGCATGTACAATAATGCTTTATACACAAATATACACTGCTATAGACAGCTATAGACTACACAAATCTGGATAACAGTGACTGTACACTAAAATGATTCAAATCCCTCTGAACACCTGCTGTGAGGACATTGTGAAGCTCATCCTGCTGCTTGCTGTGAGCAGCTGTGTATCACAGCCTGCAAGGCTTGAAGGTTGTATTTACTGTGAGTGTTGTTGTGTCATGTTAATGGTTGAAGCTGAGCGCACTGTGTGAAGTCTGGAATTGTCCCTGAACAACAATTACAAGGATGAAACATTCTCAAGGGTGCTCAGAGTTCTAATGTAGTAGTAATAACGGCTATTAGTGGCACTGGTGATGATGTCTTACCTTTAAAGAGCTGGTACATTCCAGGCACTATGATGATGGCAATGGCCAGAAGCTTGCTGAAGGTGAGGAAGATTTGAACCCTGGCTGTCCATGTCACACTCATGCTGTTCAGGTAAATGACAGAAGCTACAGACAGAAAGAGCAAGTCATGTCATGTACCACCTGCTGACCAAATAGGATGTCCCTGTGTCTCAGTTTAGCTGCATCCTTCAAAGGACGTAAGCTATAGTGATTCAGCCTTTGTAGAATATTTAGACCACAAGTCGAACTGAAATGCGTCAGGTCTACAAAGGATTCACCATATAGGTACATGCATCACCAGCTGTTTCCAGTTGGATGCACGCAGATATGCAGTTGAATTAAGTAAGTAAGTAGCTGGCAGTTGGATGCTGGATAGGTGTGCAGAAACTTTATTTAAAAAGTCACTTCCCAACCCCTGCAAATCTTGTTTTTACCAAGCTCCAATGGTTTAACCTCTCACTCTAGTGCAGCCACACCCAACAGTGGTGCTGGACCACTTATCTGGTTTGATCAGTTGAGATCTCTGAGTAAACAGAACCACTGAAAACCCTGAATCCTGATCAAACACAACAAGTCTACATATTCTTGTCTTTCTTATAATGAATCTGACTTTAAGGACTTTTTTTTACAGCTGCTTAAAGGATGGAGCAACAAATCCCACAAGGAGACTAAAGCCAACAACAAATGATCTTATCTATTTGATAACATTCAAATCTTCTGATTATTCTTTGTGTAATTGACATATAATGTAATGAACAGAAAGATTAAATCCTCCTGATATACTGTCACACATACTTATGCCGATGGCAGTGGCCAGTTTAACAGCCATTGGAGGGATACCACACGGCATGAACAGAGGCTGCAGGATGTACTGACCGAAGGCCAGCGAGATGACTGCCATCCCTGCAGGCCTGCAGGACACACACAAAGTTCCAGAAATTAACTGAAACAAATAACATGTATACATGTAATGAAAGGATTGTCACATTGTAATGAATACAATAAAATCTCACATTTTTTGACATTTGATATTTTCAGTGCTCCTAACCACATTAAATTAATTATTGAATTACATTAAATTAATGTTGGTATTAATGTAATAAGACAGCATGGCTAAATATATCAAACTTCCACTCTTGAACAAAGGGTTAACAATCTGTGAATGTGTCATTTGTTACCAGGATGTCATGTATGATGGGTAGAGGCAGAACCAGAGCTCTCTGAAGACAAGACAAGACAAGACAACAAGACTGTGTCTTTTGAAGGACGTGGTCAAAACATAGTTGCCAAAAGCTCTCATTCCCGGGATTTTCAGCTGCATTCAGCAGGTCTGATGTAGTTACTCAGCAGATATGATTGAGTGTGTAATACAACGTGAAAGACAAACTGTTCCCACAGTAACATTCTCGTACAGACTGACTGTGTGCAGTTGTCCATAGGCTGGGCTTCAATAAGAATCAAATAGGGTTGACTGGTCCCATGGGCTCATCTTATGGCTCATCAGTATTTCCCTCTTCATTTCCCCCAACAGCCACTGAGCTGCAGCTGGGGAAATCTCTCTTAGTCTCTTTCATTCATTGTTTTGATTCGCTGCCTCTGTCTCTGTTCATTTCCCATGGTCTCTGCTAGCCTGGGGCCAGCATGAAATTGGGCAGCTCAGGATAGCCACTAGACTGTTTATACTGCTTTGCCTTGGCCGTGTGTAAAGGTCCAGCTGTATATGGAGCATTTTCTCACCTTGTTGGTCTAAACTAAACTCAGTATTCCATTCCACAAGGTCACAGTCAGGCAGGACCTTTATTTGCCTGGCACAGTGATCACCCACCATACGTTAACTACAATATGCAAAACTGGATTTATTCTTCTTTTTATAATAAGTATCAAACATTCACCCCCTGCAAGTCTGAAAGGTGGCACATTTATAAAACATTTGCATATGCGGGATTGGAGGTTCATATTACTACAGTACATATTATTATGAATTCACAACACTTACATCACATTTCAGTAGACACTTGTTTTTACCAAAATACTGTTAGAATTGTTAATAGTTAATAGACTAATCCTCACAGGAGATTGCTGTACAAAATTTGTTATCTCTAGTCAGTGTCTTTTTGGGGTAACTTAGGACAGTAGCCTTTCTCTGCTGTAAGACTGAAGCTGCAAAAAAAACAAAATAATTAGCTGAACATTTCTAAAATACATTAGAGATTAGATTTATGTGTTTAAGTATAATAATACAAAAATGGCATCTTTCACATCTAGTCTAATCATACTGATTTAACCCATTGTTAATATGAAAAAAAGAGGAAGCAAGTGTTACCTTATAGCTATAAGATCAGCCCAGAGTCTTACAAAAGCCATCTGAGGTCCAAAGGCTTCCATTATATATGTGTAGTGACCACCAGACTTCTTTATACAAGTCCCCAGCTCAGCGTAGCACAGGGCTCCTGCATAGACAGAGGTGACAGATTAGCTTTGGCTCTGAAACAAGAAGGTAGGCACAGAACAGTCCCATGGCTGTTAAACTGTCTCAGACACATCTATAAAAATGATGTTTGTCCCTGGGCCCTAAGATGACCAAAATATATTACTGTGGGAGCCTTTCAGGGTCTCAACCCATAACTTAACAAAGAAAGATTTAAGAGGATGAATTTTAATTACAAGTGTAAGGAATAGGAATCAAGGGAAGCAGCGAAGGGGTTCAGGGAGGGTATTCGAGGATAATGTGCTTGGACCTTTTATTACACTGCATAAACTGGAGGATTTAAGGATACTGCAACAATATACTGCATGCTGCATTACAGATGTGCACAGCATTGTTTTAAAACAGCTTGCAATACTGGCATTGCATTCCTGACTAAATACCCTTGAATTTAGAGAGTTTCTACCCACAAAAATAATGATTATAAGATATGAGTATGAGACATTGGCACACAAACACAGCTAGTAACAGAGTTAAAAACTCTTTGCGGGAAGATGTGTGACTCATGACTCTGACACATACATCAACTTGTCATTTACTTTGATTTCTTAATCAAAGTAAATAGTGACCTGACCTGGTACTTTGACCTTTGAAGCACTGAGACTCTACATGTCTAAAGAGATAAAGTAGGAAGAGGTTTGTGTTTTTCTTATATGAGAGTTGTGGTTGAAACTTCCCTCAGTCTTGGCAGCAGCTCAGGCCACCGTGACATAAGGTCACTACTCTAGAATTGCATGGTTTTTAAAACCCAAGTTTACCCAACATTTCAGTGACTGTGAGGAACTGAGATTGCAGACCACAGGGTGAAGGTGACACTCAATTACATCACTATTATCTGTTGTTTCCTGACAAAGCTAATATTTACCTGTGTGTTTAATGGTCACACAACAATCTTATACTTTACAAAATATAATGTGTGTTTAACCAAGAGGAAATAAAAGTACATATAAAAAAGTGTGAACAATAAACTGTTAATAAATCCAATACAAATTAGAAATTAGCAATGTATTACTGTATTTGTTTTTCATAATTTCTTCTACATTTGTGTACAGTGAGTAAAACCAAGTTATAACATCCACCTTCTTTGCCATCCCATTGCAGCTGCTCCATCCCTGACACTACTAACTCACCAAAGAGTGACAGCACACCACAGGTGATCCACACTATAAGGGACAGCCCTATGCTGCCTGAGTTCTTCAGGATGCCCTTCGGAGAGATGAAGATCCCAGCTCCAATGATGGTCCCAATGATGATGGAGATGCCTCGGAGCAGGGTCACCTTCTTTCCCAGTTCCACCTTTGCCTGGCCCTCATCCTGTGGTTTCCCACCAGGATCTGACTTAGTCCCATTTTGTGTAGATTTGTATCCATTTGTCCCATCTTTTACATTAGATATAGACCTTTCTGTCATTTTAAAAAACAATGCTGCCTAACACACACACTCTCTTTTTAACAATGGACTTTCACCTGGGATCTGTCCCTGTGATCTAGCCCTGGCCTGTGACTAGTGCAGGCAAAGTTACAAAACTGGGAGTCAAACTAAATTCCCGGTTGAACAGTCCTCCTCTTCTCTGTCTTGATCTCTCTCTCTCTCTCTGTCATTCATGCTCCACTGACTAATCTCTCACTTTACAGCCCCTAGTGCCTGCCTCTTACCTCTCTGATTTCACCAAACATTTTTTCCCCTCTTGTTTCTCTCTCTCCTTTACTCGCGTCATATTGCTGTCTCATGCTGTGTTTGGTTTTCTTTTGTCCCTTCCGCTCTCACTCTATTTCCGCTGAGCCTTTTATTTAACCCAGGAGTTCTGCCTCTCCTGAAAAACCAGCTGTTGCTTACTGAGGTGTTACGCTCTGTTGTCACAAGTAATCATGACACAGCAGAGAGTGATTTACTCTTCATACCAGTTTTGAAAAACACTGTACCTACTTCCAGCTCTCACTTCCCTCTCCAGTTGTGTTTGTTTTGTTTTGCTGTTTCAATTCAATATCTGGCTCTGTTTGTGACCCAATTTTAGTCCTAGTTCAAATTTGATATTTTAACACAGTAGCCAAATCTCTATTGTGGGACAGGTCATGGCAACCAGTAGTGAGAGCTGGGATATGACATTTAGCCACTTTATCAAGACTGCTTTACATTTTGGTGGGGTGTGGTACAGTACCTTAAAAGGAAACTAGAAATGTTTTGGCAAACCCTGCCTGTTGATTTAGTTGGAACAGATCCACAACACACACACACACACACATATACACACAAACACATGTACACACACACACAGTTCATTTGTAAGGTAACATTCACTTAAAATATAGCTCAAAGTACTTCTCAATACAGCATTTAGAAACAACATCAAGAAAACATCAAAACCATCAGCCATTCCTCTGGCCACAACTGAGGCCAGAACAGAGCCAGAAAACCAGCTTAGTAATTTCAGAAAACAGCTGCTCATCATATTTGTTATCAAATGTTCCTCAGTAATACTCCTGTAATGATGTGTTGTTTCCACTATTGACGAGTTTTCTTAACAGCAAACTAAAGTTAACCATGTTTACATGTCAATATTGGATAGTGTATATGACAGTGTGGATGGTATGTGCTCCTGTAATTTGGATTTGAGATCTGTGACCTCTCAAAAACATTTTCAAAACTTTAATATCAGCGCACACCTTTCTATATCAATAAGCTAATGGTAAGCTACACTCCTGTATGCCCTCTCTGATCCGCTACTGAGAGGAGACTGAAAATTCCCTCTTCATGGGGCCTCCGAATATATATATAAACTCCACCACACCTTGACAAGTTGGGTCTTATCAGGGCTCTAAGTTTGTAGTAACTCATAACTTACTGAACCTGAATGGCAATTGCTTGTGTCTTCTCCTTGTAAGTCGCTTTGGATAAAAGTGTCTGCCAAGTAAGGTAAGGTAAAGTAAATCTGTCTCCTAAAAATGTGAACATAATCATGTAATGTAGCATATTGTTTGAAAAAATAAATACACTGATTAACAGAAAACAAGCTACTAGGTGGGCTTGGGGTGGATGCAAGGCTAGAGAAAAATGGTAAATGTGTGTGAGGTGATTTGACTGTGATCAGACTAAAATCTGTGCTAAACTCTAAGAACTCTGTAAAGTCACTAAAACTGTCAGAAAAGGAAACTGATTGTTGTATATGTTTTGTTGGACAAACATCATGCCTGGTTATATTTTACTGATATGTTCAGTATCAGGATATTGTCACAATCATCTTAACAGCAATTTAGTTATAATTATTTTCCGTAAAAAGATATTTGTCATTGCAGTTTAGTTGTTGAAACTAAATGTTTAGGAGACAGGGTTGCTGTCTTTTGTGGTTATTTGTTAACATTCTTCTTATTCTTCAGTGCCTTTGAGAACAGGGTAATAGGTACCCTATAAATCACAGATGATCAAAAACGATTTAAAATGGCAATATAGGATAATAAAAAAATATAAAGGAATGAAGATAGTTACATTGGATTCTACCTTAATAAACCCAGTGTGTCATCCCTGTCTAAGCGTTAGTCAGGGATGACACACAAAGAAAGTGATTACTCAGGTTCACAACTGATGACTTATTAATAATGATAATAATAATAACTAAACTTAGCAAATTATTTCTTACAGTCTCTCTGTAGTTTTCTTCATTAACGAGCGCAGCCTGCCGCTACAGCTGTCTCTCCTCTCTGTGTGCAGCTCACCTCTCTCACCCCAGCTCCCGCTCTCGCTCCACACATTACAGAAAACACTCACTCACTGCACATTATAAATTAAATTCAAAAGAGTGAGAATGTCATGTTTTAAACGGATGATAACAATATTTACAAAATAATATTAAAAAGTGTTATTAGTCTGGACATAGAGAACTCTTGTATGAAGTAAATGAGTAGAATAATTAAATTGATGCATATAAATGCAGAGTTATAGTTCAAAGTGTCATTCTGAAGACCTGACACTCTGAGAACTGACAGTCAGACTCTATGGCAGAGAAAGACAATTAGAGTTCATTGTTAGAGCATCAGTTCCATCTAGTGACTGACAGCATGCATTACACACAAATTTCTGCCTCTCATAGACACCAATTCGAAAAAAAAATATGAAAAATATTAATTAAAAAAATATAAAATATATAGCGCCCCTCAAAAAATAGCACACAATTTTTTAAATGAGACCCACAATTTGAAGTTTGACTGACATTTCGATAACAAAGCGTGTGAGACTAGATAACCATCAAAAAAAGGGGCGAAATAATAATAACTAGATTTGGCAATTTCCGGAAAAATTGCGTGGGAGAGCTGGCCTGAGCCGCAGCAGCACCGCGAGAGGGAACGCATCACGTGGGGCATTGGGGGCGCGTGCCATGCCATGCGGGAGTGACACAGGCGGGGTTGTCGTAGGGTGCACTAGGGTAGGGTGTGGAAGCTGAGCACTGTCAGACACATCAATGGACTTCTCTACAGCTCAGCCTGACGTAGGGAACATGTGGTGATTGAGTTGTGTTTTTGTGTCTGTCTGTGTGTAGGCTGGTGTGTTTGACACAAAGAGTATTGAAAGAAGCACTGTTAAAGCCAGTGGAAAAGATCGGGGTAGTATTTGGGAGGTCTATAGGTCAATACTAATGTAATGGATTACAAGATACATAGGCATTACTAACCAGACACACACACAAAGACACACACACACATGCACCTCATTAATGTGTTTTTATAACATGAGTATTCCATTTGAGGAAATAAAAAGTTAAAAAAATATATAGAAGTTGACAAAATAGCTGACAAAGACAAAAATTAGACACAAAGCTGACAAAGACAACAAGTTGACACAAAGCTGACAAAGAGAAACAATTAATGAAAAGGTCACAAAGAAGATAACTTGATGAACAAAGATGATAACAAATAATGTAATGGATTGCAAGACAAAGAAACACTGAGTGAGTTACGTTGCCATGATAATGGTTACGCAGACACAGATAGTGTGCAAAAGAACACACACACGCAGCAGCACTTCATTAATGTGTTCTTATAACAGAGATATTCAAGTTGAGAAGTAGACATAGACACTGAGGGAGATACGTTGCCATAGTAATGGTCCGTTAAAATAGTGGGAGGAATAGCTCCATTAAATGCTTTATAAGACAATAAGGGTTGGTCATATTGGAAAAATTCAAAGACTCAGAGCCCGCTAACACCTTAACAAACTTACTCGTATATTTTTGTGAGGTAATTCAAATAAATGAGGATTTAGTGGTGATTTACATTGTAAATGGGAGAGAACTTTTAACATTGAAGTGAATGGGCTGCTCAGATGCTGAGCTGTCGACAGTTGGTCACGCCACGAGAGAACCGTAAGTCCTGTCACTATAAGAAGCATATCAGTGGAAAGAGGAC
>JAUYWH010000002.1:1004072-1022045 GCA_034779795.1 Ctenopoma multispine
CATCAAAGGATCCCACAAACAAACACAATGCAGTTTTACAACCCTTTGGAATGTGACCCCTGCAAAGCCTATTAACCATCACAGTTGAGTGCAGACCCTCCTCTGCAAGTATATGTTAGTTATGTTAGTAAGTTAATGTCCATGTTAATACAAAGGTTCCCATAACACATCAAATATTATTTCAGCAATTACAACATGAAGTGTCTCTTCTTCCATTAGCCGGTGAATTGTGTGGTATTGTGCTATCCTCTCCTCATTGGGTGGGGGTTTCCTCCGCATGGGGTCTGTCTCCTATACATTAGAAGAGGCTGAGGAAAGATCTGTTGATATCAGCTGACACATATGGCTGCACACACCCTACATACACTCTGTCAACTGACTAGAAACAGACCTGGTCATAAAATAATTACTCCTGAGTCATGTAAACACAGGCATCAGGTCAGAGTTCACACACAAACAAAGCATTTACATCCTGTAACTTATACTAAAGTTCTACTAGCAAAACATGATTATAATGAAAAACATTAAAAATCCAACAATCGTTAGACAGTCAGTCTCTGAAGGACTGATCTGTACTTCATGTATTAGATTAGAGAAGCCACCAGAGACCCAGCGCTGTACATCAAAATGAGCAGCTCAGTCAGGTGATGGCCTCTGTTATGATTAGTTGGCATTTTGAGTTACCAATCACCATGGTAAATCCTGCTTTCTTGTTGCCAAGATAGCTTTAAGGTTCTGGGCCGCAAAGAGGCAGGCACCTTCAAAGTATCTCCAGGACCTTTTCGAGTTTAAAACTAAAATTGCCATACCTAGAAAACTATCCAAGATATAAAATACTGTTTTAGAAAGACTAAATAATAGAAAAAGTTGAATAAAATTAAAAACATGCAAAATATCAATAAGAAAAATAATAGCACACATCCTGGGACTGAGCCAGTCGATTTGGTGTATCATTTGCGTGGATGCACCCTTCCGTTCGAGCCACATTTAGGTATATGGAAGAATAAGATATAAATCTATCTATCTATAAAGAGGCCAGTTTTATTTTTCAGGCATTCTGACGTAGGTTTACCGGTGTGTGTCTGGTCATTGTCCTGTTGCATGACCAGGCTGACTCTTTGACTTTTACAAAACAGTGGCAGAAAGTGCCAGACAACTCTTCAACTGGGCTCCTGTAACTACATAACCAGGAAAGATGTCAGGATACTGGAGTGTTGTGGTGTGTCAAATTAACACTTTTAGTGGACATAATAATTGAACATAATTTAAGGTTAATAAACTGCTAAATGTATAGATTTGAAATAATATAATCATGTCATTATAATTGTCAGCATCTCTGGTCAAATGAATTTATCTAATTCCTTGATGGGGACCCCATGTAAATTATAAGTCCTGGGTATGTATGAAAGTATTTGGACCACATGTGAAAATACACCGAGACAACAGGCATTGTACAAAGTTCAGCTTCCTCTTCATACAGGAGTAACTCCCACCCGACGATACAACATAATGCTGTGTCTGACTTTCAATTGACTTCCATGCCATTTAGTGTCACTCAAACAAAGTGGGAATAAAGTGCAATCTGTTAGCCAGTAACAGAGCTCTCATTTTTACCTCGGAGGAAATCCATCTCCTGCTTTGGTTTCAATGAAACTGAATGGCCTGAATGGCCCTTGCCTTTAACATGCCCCGGTGCACCAGTAAGTATAACAATATAACACCCACACTGGGGTATCTAATTTTGTTGAGAGGATGACTGACAGACTCCATCATCAGCATAATTGGCCCCTGGCAGCATGTCAGACAGAAATAAAATGACCCGCCCTGGGTAAATGATAATATGCTAATAATACCCTTACAAAATAAGAGACTATTTAAGGGACAAAATTGGAGCCAGGAAGACAAGACAGCAGACACAGCAGTTGCGCATCCATTTGACTATGTTGCAATGTTTTAAGAACATTTTCAAATTAAATGTTTCAAATTCCCACCCAAAAAAACTATTCATTTAGAACGGAACTGGAGCAGAGGTCAGCTAAAGCGTCCTAGAAAAGAGGGCTGCATTCAAGTGTTACAGCTCTCTCCCAAATAATACTTGGGATGATGGACTTTCTGATTATCAAATTGATCAGAAATGCTGTGTAGTTAATAGTTAATTTTGTGAATACTGTTGTGACTGTCGTAGATCATTTGAACAAAAATCTGTCCTTAAAAGACAGACCAACATAAAGAAGGTGCTAATCACCACTGTATATGAAAACAGATCCAGTCCAGCTCCTATTCCCCTACAGTGTATTTAACAGGATGTTAACACATATACACACCAACATCTATGATTTTAATATGTGGTTTAATCTGCAATTATACAGGTGCCAGGCCGCTAGTAATCACACAAATTTGAAGATTTGAAAATCTTTCAAACTGTTCTTATAAAAGCTAAAAAAATGAGAACAATGTGGGAAAGTAGCACACTGTGTTTTCTTCCTGTGTGGCAAATGACATACCCTATGCAGCTAAGCCCAGACATTTAAAGTTGAATCTACTGTTTTATATTTTATCTTTCTCTTATCTCTCATTTTGTCATGTCAGTTTAATGTCAAAAAATATGTCAGCTGTGTAAGTTTTTTCATTACACATACTGGTGCTGGTGGGTATTTAATCACAATGAACACCATGTCTGCTTTTCATGCTCTTGTACTGTAAGTGCAGCTTTTTTGCAAAGTCTGTACTGCATTAACACATTTTTACAGAACTTTGACAAAAAAGGCAGGTACATGTTCACTTTGATGAATCACTAAACTATAAAGTTTCACATTTGAGCATGTTGAATTCCGTTTTCAGTGGGGATTTCACTGAAATTGCTGACTGCTGCAGTTCATCCTGCTTCACAGTTCAAACACATGATTTTGAATGTTTTAACTGAGTGCACTTAGGCATTTGACAGCTGGCATTCTGAAAAAATCCTGCTAAAAGCACTTTATTGGTGTAATACATGAATCATATTTTACCAAGTTTATTGAAATAAGTGGCAAAGAAGTCAGAAAAGGAGTACATGCACAACAGAGCAAGTGAGGGAACAGAACAGAGAAACTAGAGAAGGAAAGAACAGATAAGAGGAGAAACCAGAGAAACATAAACTAAACAAGGGAAGGAAGAAATCCGAATGAGTGAGTTATGCTTTATCACCCCAGAGGCAGCAGCTTTTCCCAGATAAGAAACCGAAATCAAGCTGCAACTGGTAATTGTTTTGCGTGAGCAAGTCCCAATGGCAAGAAATCAGCATAAAAATATAATTAAAAAGTTACTGTGAATTGCTGAGCCACTCAGCCTGTTTATTTGTGTGGTAGCTGGAGTGAGAATGCAACAGAGATTGAGGGAGACTGAGAAAATAGCAATCATGCCTTGGGCTAAACATATGGAGTTTATATTACTCACAGTCCAAGCAGTCAGATGATGTGTGGTTCAAATCAGGCGCAGTTGGAGAACAGAAAAATGCATGTCTCTGGTTGAGAGGTTAGTCACTCTTGGTACAGGCTCACACATGCATGACAACCTGAGGAAGGTAGATCAAGTAAAGAGACATTGTTTTATTAAGAAAACCTTCAAAGCAAATCCAGAAGATGCTGACTTACATGTTTGTAGATTTGCATGGCCAGCAACCTAAATGACCACAACATTCTCATTCTCAGGGCATGCCATACTGACACTAAAGGTACCCCTTTGCATCGATATGACACACACAGGGGTGTCAGTAAATTACAATAATAAGGTGCATCAATAGCCTAGAGCAGGAGTTCCCAAACCTGTTGCTCTAAGCCCACTTCCATGCCAGTTTTCTAAAAAAAGTTCAAAAGTAAGATCTTTTCCACTCCCTGTTTGTTAGGATGTCCTACTAAACCTACTCTGTCATTTATGCTTTCCACCTAATGCAAGTGCCACAAATACCTTTTACTAAGGGTCTCATATAGCTGATGGTGGGTCTTTCTGTGACAACCATTTCTATTATTTTCACTCAAATTATTCAGTATAGTTTAGTTTTGTTTTTCTCCAAATATGCTTAAATAGCAAATGTGCTTAAATAGCACATTGTTTCTGTCATTCTGCCTGTCAGACCTATTCTTGCACAACCCTCCTCCATCACATTATCACCTTATTCTAAAGGGCACTCCAGGCATTCAACCATAGTTCCATCTTCCTCTTGCAGTTGATTCCACCACCAGCAGCAGACCCTGGTGCTTGTAGACGCTGGTGCAGCCACTAGCTACTAAGGTTGCTAAGTAATAAATGAGAAGTAATAATAATAATACATTTTATTTGTGGCGCCTTTCTTGAACTAAAGGATAGACAGAGTGTAGCCAGGGAGTCACCCCAGGGGGCAGCGGTGAGTAGGCGAATAGGTATAACTTAGCAAATGAGTAAATGGTCACAGCTGCAGATAATTAGAGGAAGATCATTTAAAAGCAGGCATTGCCACAACCACCCAAAAAGAGCACCTAGGTCCTAGAATAGAGACAGCGGTGAATGTGAAACAACAAAGAAAAGTGAATATGTACTGTTTTAGGCCGGGAAAGTATTGAGATGTTGGTTTGGGCTCACCACTGTTGTTTTAATTAGGATAAGAAATAGCTGCATTGGATAGCAAAGTGTCGTCAAATCCTGGGGGTAACGTTTAACCCTTTTTATTGATTGTTCTTATTGTATTTTGTTTTAGTAATTTTAATGTAGCTAATTAAGTCATTCATTGTGGGGGTACTAACGTTTTTATGTTCTTTCATGTAGAGACACTTGAAGCGAGCTGCTGAGTTGTCGGTCGTTGTGGTGTAAAAAATTCTTTTTATTCTTTTTTAAAGTGCTAGTTTGTGGATTGTTGTATCGGGTTTTATTGTTTTATTGGTAACACTTTACAATAAGGGGGCATTAATTAACATTACTTAATACATTAATAAGACTTAACTAATAGTTAAATAAGGTTAACTAACATGTCTACTAAGTATTTATTAATGGTGTTCATGTTAACAAAGGCATTAAATAATACAGTAGTTTACATCCATAATAACCCTTTATTAACCTTACCTAATGTAGTAATACGTATTAAATGACTAACAGGTAAGTAAAGTTAACTAGTTTATACATTAATTAATGTTTTTAACAACCCCTATTAGCCCTGCTTAATGTAGTAATAAGTATTAATTATTAGTTATTTAATATACTAAATAACATTAAACAGTATTTTAAAATGATCTCTTGTTGAAATTTATTTAGAGTTCATGGACTAATCCAGGTATTAAGTAACATTAATAAAGGGTTGATAAGGATTGATGAATGATTACTTCTCATGATTTCATGAGTCTCATGATTGCCCACTTGTTCATCCTCAAAGACATGACTTCCTTTTGGTAGGTCGAGATCAGTGGAGGTGTTGAGGTTTGTTTGCTCAACTTCATGTAGAAATTAAACTTATAAGTTCAATACATAAACACTAAGTAACTCTTTTTAACTACCCAGTAGTGCATTGTAAGCCTTACTTAACTCTTGCTAACACTGATGGAAAATCACATAAACGTGCTTTAGAAATGTTTAAAATGCTTAAAAAAAAACATTAAAATTGCTGTAAAAACACAACCAAATGCACGAAAATAATAACAAACAAAAACACCAGTATTGAATTAACATCCAGATTTAGGATAGTTGTATTGAACCAAAGAACCAAACCCGCCCCCCCCCCCCCCACACACACACACACAAAAAAAAATGCAGTTTCTGTTTGTCCCAGAATTGAATAATTTTGACAGTAAAATTGTAGGACTGATGTTAGTGGTGTAAGTTTCATGGATGTGACACTTTCCTAGTGGGAGATAGGATGGGTTGCATTTTCTGGCAGTGGTTCTCTGTCTCTGTAAAATGGGGCTCTTCCCTCCTTCTCTTTGTTTGTTTTGTTGCAGCTGGTCTCTTCTTCATGTCTTTTCCAACCTTTCTCTGTGCCATCATTCACTACAGCCTGCATGTGTCTGCTCAGCGCTGCTAAGTCACATTGATGTTAAAGGAGCGGCGTTTGCACCTGGAAGTTTAATTTTTGATGGACTCTATATCCATACCAGCATGCTAGTATCGATCCGATAACGATACCAACGTGGTATCGATTCTATCGATACTTTGGATGGATCCGCCCACCACTACTGGGAGCCAAAGTGCATTGCATCTGTGGCTGCTAATACTTAAATTACAATGTAAGTAAAGATATTTTGTGTGTTATATGTAGTAATATATTTCATTTTATGGCTGTCACTGCATTCTTTATGTTTTACTTCTATTTTCACCATTACTATTTAGTTAGCTAACAACGGTTAGCTTTAACATTAGTTCAATACTGTAATGGAGTATATTATGCTCCCTTTGCATCTATATGCTAGTTTTTTTTACAAATTGTTATAGACTGTTAAAGTTGAATTGCAATGATACAGAAGTTTATTTTATATCAGTTATTGATAAGGGGGTGTTGCAGTTGCTGCTGTTCATGTGTTAGTGAACACTGCTACTTTTAATTCTGAGAAGAATCAGGAGGGGTGGTGCAGACTGAATGTGCAAAAATACATAGGTAGTGGTTTTAATTTATCACATGATGCACAGTAACTGTTGTTGATAAATGTTAATGTATATATGAATTCATCAGCATCAAAGCTTTTTTCCTGAAATTTATTGAAATCAGTTCATGTTTTTCAGTATGGATGAAGACGTTACTCTAACACCTGGTGCAGAAAGTGGGTGTTTGGGATTTTGGTGTTGGCCCAAGGTGCAACAGACCCATTTTGAAACTGGTTCATCTCTCCACCACTGGTCTCAGTGTACCCAAAGAGAATCCAAGCAGACACAAGTTGAAATAAATTTCAACAAGAGATCATTTTAAAATACTGTTTAATGTTATTTAGTGTATTAAATAACTATTAATTAATACTTATTACTACATTAAACAGGGCTAATAGGGGTTGTTAAAAACAACAATTAATGTATAAACTAATACCTTAGTTAACAAAAACACCATTAGTAAAGGATTAGTAGGTTGCAACTTTACTCACCTGTTAGTCAGTTAATACGTATTACTACATTAGGTAAGGTTAATAAAGGGTTATTATGGATGTTAACAAATTTTTCAAGTTCTAGTTCAAGTTGCCAGGAGTTCTGCCAACTTCTTCTTGTTCAGCCAATAAGAATAACCATGTAAGGCTAACTTCAATGATATATTTAATAATAATAATAACTCCTCCTCCTACTAAAGGTTTGAATACATTCGCAAGTCATTCAGTAAATCTCTTGCAGGTCGTCTCAGTGTTTCAATGTGATTTTTTTTCTTAACATGGTTTAAAAAAAGACAGCTGAAGCTTTTCTATCACTTCCCTCCTACTCGCCCAAATACTTTTTCAATAGCAGGAATTGCTAGATTGACCAAACATGCATGTATTTGGATGGTGTGAGGAAGCTGGAGAGAACCCATGCAGAGGACATGTAAATTCCACACAGAGAGCCACCCGGGATATGTATTGTGATATATATTATGACTTCTAAATTTACAGTTGAATAAGAACTTATTCCAGAGATTAAAACACAACATTAGTCCAATTATTATAGTTTATTACTACCTCATTTGATTTGGATAATGTTCAGGGCATACAGAAGGCCAAAGAGAGAGAGAATAATGAATCCCCAACTGAAGTTAACATACAAATCGGGCTGCGTTTCATCAAGTCTGATTTGCTGATTTCTGATTTTGAGTCTGTTTGAAAAATGTCTGACAACCGCTCAGGTTTATGTTCAGTCGGGAGTTCCCCCAACTTCAATAAAAAATTTGTTTAAGTACTTACAAACCTTTGTTCTGCTGTTTTAAATATTTCTGTGAGGACATCAATCAGAGAAACTTGTAGGGCAGACAAGTTTTTCTAAGTTGCAATTGTTAAAGCATTATTTTTGAGTCAGTTTAATTTGAAAACTTAATAAGTTAACAATAACAATAACAATAACTTAATAAGACCAATAATAGCTACACTGCAGGGCTGGGCGATATCACCTAAAAAGAATATCACAATATTTGTAGTAATATAAATCATTTTATGGCTGTCACTGCATTCTTGTTGTTTCATGTTTCACTTCTATTTTTACCATTACTATTTAGTTAGCTAACAACGGTTAGCTTTAAATATTAGTGCAATACTGTAATGGAATATTTGCATCTATGTGCTAGTCTAACCTTTTTTTTTCACAAATTGTTATAGACTGTTTAAGTTGAATTGCAATGATACAGAAGTTTATCTTATGTCAGTTATTGATAAGGGGGTGTTACGGTTGCTGCTGTTCATATGTTAGTGTCTGTATGTCTGTACATGATTAACAGATGTATTTTTGAAGGGATTTTGGTGTTGGCCCAAGGTACAACAGACCCATTTTGAAACTGGTTCATCTCTCCACCCCTGGTTTCAGTGTACCCAGAGAGAATCCAACATGTGAACCTTGACACTGACTGATCTCAACCTACCAAAAGGAAGTCATGACTTTGAGGATAAACAAGCAAGTTGGCAATCATGAGACTTAAGTAATCATAACCCTTAACAACTCTTTATTAATGTTATTCAAGAACTGAACTAGATTTAGCAATTATCTGAGAAATTGCGTGGGAGAGCTGACCTGAGCCGCGGCAGTGTGCTCGCACTGTAAGGGGGAGTGTCACGCAGGGTGTTGGGGGTGAAATAAGAATAAATAAGACGGTTACTAATTGTATTTAAATGTATTTGTATTTGTATTGAATTGCTAAAGGCTAATCAGCATGCTAATTGCTAAAGGCTATTAGCATGCTAAAGGGGGGGGGGGGGGGGGTTCCCCGGCGGCGTTCGGGGGATTTTTTTGAACTTTTTGCATTTATCATGCTAATTAACATTTACCATGCTATTAGCATGCTAAAGGGTAGGGAGGTCTGTGGCAGGGGGGTGGGCATTATTTTGCACTTTTAGCATTTAGCAAGCTAACTAGCATACTAATAGCTAAAGGCTAAAGGGGGGTAGGGTCCCTGGCAGGGGTGGGGGGAGTTGCTTTGCACTCACCGCAAATATAATGTGCACGGCCTGATGATACCTCTTCTGTTGCCCCAGTTATTATTGCCCCCTCCCTCTGCCTGTAACTGACACAGGCTTGAAAAAAACATTTTTGAATAAAACATTTTTAGAGCATTTTTTTTAGCAATTTTGAGTGTGAACAACATTTTTTGGACAAAGCGCGTGGGACTAGATAGCTGGTGAAAATTGGGTGGAATAAAGCGCAATAATAAAAATAAGACAGGTGAACACACGTGTGTATAATCAGGTACTCACAGACACACTGTCTTGCTCAGCTGCTGCCTCTAAATCTATCTTTTAATATTAGTGCTAGGCGCTGTTCAATAGCATTTAATATTTATTATTTACTGTGATTGATACAGATGTTATTTGCTGTGGTTATTTTGCTGTTGTTTTTTTTTTTCCTTCTCAGCAGGTATTGAAGCAGATTGTCGGTGTTTTGTCTCCCCCTTTCTCTCTATCCTCTTTTTTGTTCTCTTTACTTTTCCCCTGGTCTTGTCTGTGGCTATATCAAACCTATTTATAAGAAAAATAAATATCAAAAAAGGGCTGTGAATGATGCTACATTTACATGACATATGCATATGTCATCTGTGTCACTAACAGGCCAAAAAAAAAATAAAATAAATTTGTATCCCCCTTCTCTCTCTGTAAACAATTTCTGTAATGTGTCAGGTAGTAATTTATTTCTTGCTTTATATATGATTTGTGCCGTTTTATATTTAACCAAGTTTTGGAATTTTACCTAACAAAAAGTTAATTTGTGTGGTCACTATGTCCTGCGTTATTTATTAATCTGATGGCCTTTTTCTGCATTATAGTTATTGTTTGTGTGTTACTTTTGTATGTGTTTCCCCAGACCTCTACACAGTAACTCACATATGGTAATAGTAGGATATTGTATAGTGTATTAAGTGCTTTCTGATTAAAAATTTTCATAGTTTTTCCCAGAACAGCAATGCCCCATGCCAGCTTCCCCCTTACATATTTAATGTGTGATTTCCAACAGATTTTGTCATGTATGATCACACCAAGAAATTTTCTTTCATTTACTCTTTCAATATATACTTTGTCAATACATATTTTTACTGCATTAAGTCTCTTTTGGCTTCCAAATAACCTTAATGTAGTTTTATCTAAATTTAGTGACAATTTATTGATATCGAACCACTTTTTTAATTTATGTATTTCTTTTGTGATGACCTTCACTCTGTAAACTGAAGACACTTATTAGCCATATGTCATGGATCCAGACAGTACTTTGTCCGCTGCTCCATGTTGTTGTATTGGTCGCTTTTGCCTGTTGTTCTTTTCTCTCTCCTCTGTCCACTCACCCCAGCCGGCCGATGCAGATGATTGACTGCAAACACTGACCCTGGTTCCGCTGGAGGGTTTTTCCTCTCCACTGTCATCTAGTGCTCGCTTAAGTGGGACTGTTGGGTTTTCAACATAGGTCTCCATACGTACACACTTGTCTTCTGCAAGGTCCCAAACTTTGCTATGCAATGTACTTTGAGATGACCCTTGTTATGATTTGGCATTACACAAAACAAAGATGAATGGAATGGAATACATTTCCAGTGCTTCACTGCTTCCTACTTCGGAACATACTTCCATTAAAAATACTTGAAAACCTGGGAGCATCGAACTTCAACTTCTGGTTAATAGTAATAAAATGCAATAGAGGAAAGGTGTGTCTGTGTGCAAGGAGATGACACCTAACAAATTTGGGTTGTTTGCGCGAGGTGAAAATATGAAAAGGTCAAAAGTGACAAAATCTCCCAAAATCTTACCTCAGGAGGCTGAGGGCTCTGCCGGGGGGGTGTGAGACTGTGGCTGGGTCTTCTAGTCACGTTGGGCTGAGAAGGCCCAGGGTCAACTGGCATTCCTGGATGTCCTTCCTCACCCTGAGTTAACCCTTGTTCCATTTCTATAACCGCACACAGGAGGTCTCGTTCGACTGCAACAGAATAAGCAATGAGCAAGTTTTTTGTTCCAGGTTCTTCCGGGTTCTTGTAAGAGTAGTTTCACTTTCACTGAGGTAGTATGAGCTCGCTTGGGTTGATTTGTGTAAAACCAGGGAGCTCCTGTGTGCTTCAGTCGCCTGTCTCAACTACGAAATCTGCAATTTGCCAGATGCTTGGGTCATAGCAACACGCTGCAGTATGTGGCACATAACACTGACCTTTAACCCAGCAAACAATAATCATAATATTCCCTATTGAGAAGTTCAGATCAGATGTGTGAGGCATGTTTGGAGCATATCAACGTCTCTACGTCTCAAGTAAAGTCAAGTAAATCTTCTTTTCCTCCCCCGTTTTTTTTCTGGGTCTGTCTATTATCTAGCATTGACTGGGTAGCTCAGTGGGATAAGCATCCGACTGGGATAAGGATCAGACTGGTATGGGGGAGGTGACCAGATGGAATCTCAGTTCTTGTAAATGTTTTTTTATGTCATACCACGGGAAAACTAAGGCATTTGGAATCTGTTTTAGTCAATGAGACAGTGTTGTTCGCCAAATTCAAATGTCTTTTCACTAGCATTCGTGATGCAAATTACCGAAAGCATTATGAGTAGTATGCTTCAATGTAAGTGGATTACGTTGGTCGCTGATGCCGGCAAGCAGGTCGCTGCTGGGTTCGTGGCGGGTGCACTCATTAAAGATGGGAAACAGCTTTGGTGCAGGAGCAAGCTGTCTTGCAAGGGTCCGGGTTGAGCTTCTAGAGGGACAGGGAGATTCCTTGCTGATGACAGCAAACACACAGCAATGGACAATTGCGTCACGTGTATTATTTATACAGCAAATCCATGGCCAAAGGTGTAGTCCCCGCTGAAAGCTGCCATGCCGCAAACGCAAGTTCAGCCTCCAAATGAGTTTGCATGGCTATTTCCAAACTTGCAGTGCATCTTTGCTGTTTTCAAAGCTTTTTCATTATTCAGTTCTTGAGAATAAACCTATACATGATATGCACACATATATTCTACTCACATCAAGGCTGGACTGGGACCAAAAAACAGCCCTGGCATTTTTTGGTCATGGCGGCCCACCAGTGCATGTTGGCACCCTAGGCAAGATGCCAACTTGGTGCCCTGTAATCAATTACCTATAATCACACCATATCCCCCCGTGTGCGCCGGCGCACACAGTCATATATAGTTGCAGTTGTGGACCGGAGGGACGATCTGATAAGGGCTGAGAGATTTCATTGAATTAGCCCAATGTCCTCTAAGAAAATCAACCAATGGGACGTCGCGGTTGATATAGAAATTACTTATAATAAACTTTTTTGGGTAAATTATGACAGCCCCGGGGCGGCCCATAAATGTGCATCGGCCCACGGGGTATTGCCCGGTACGCCAGATGGCCAGTCCAGCCCTGACACACATACGTGTAATACATGTCATAAGTCATGATTCGATTTACACAACAAACATATATTTCTTGAATCTGTCTAGTTTGTACTTTGTTACAGACTTTGTTAAAACATCTGCAATCATGTCAGTTGTTGGACAATACTCAATGATTATGTTCGTCACTCAGCACAGACCTGATAAAATGGTACTTTATATCTATGTGCTTACTTCTCTGACAACATACCGGATTTTTGGTTAGAGTGATTGCACCTTGATTATCGCCAAAGATTTTTACAGGCACATAACACTCAGCAGGTACAAACTCTTGTGCAGTAGCAGCTAAAGCTATATATTCAGCTTCACATGTAGACAGTGCAACAGTTTGTTGCTTCTTGGTTTTCAAGGATATAGCAGACCCATTTTTACTCAAGCTGAAACGGTATCCTGTAGTGCTGCATCTATCTGTTTGATCTGAAGCCCAATCTGCATCACTATAGGCTACCAGTTTGAGCCTCTCATCACTTTTCTTGTAACACAAATCGTGGTTCATGGTTCCCTTCATATATCTAAACACGTGCTTAGCTGTTGTTCAATGTTGTTCTTTCGGTTTGGACAAATATTGTGACAGTTTGCTTACGATCCAACATATGTCAGGTCTCGTACATGTCGTCACATATATCAAACTACCAACCATTTCGCGATACCTTTTTGCAACGACAGGTACACCTTCGTCATCAAAATATTATCTGTGTGTTCACATGGAGTTGATCTTGCTTTGCAATCGGACATATGAAATCTTTCCAGGATTTTTGTTATGAATCTTGTTTGATTCATTCTGATTTCTCCTTTTTCCTGCGTGAACTCAATGCCTAGAAACGTCTTGAGCTTTCCGAGATCTTTCATCCTAAACCGTTGGGTTAACATTTCTTTAACTTCAACAAGTGATTTTGTGTCTTTGGCTTCTATAACCAGATCATCAACCCAAATTAACATATAGATTGTACCATGTTTGGATTGTTTTCTGTAAACGCAATGATCTGCTTCATTTTGTACAAAACCATTTTCACACAGACAATCATGTAGCATTTTGTTCCAATTCCTTCCTGACTGTTTTAAACCATATAATGATTGATTCAACTTACACACTAATTTGTCACCTGTGTTTGATTTCTGCACAAAACCTTCAGGTTGTTAAACGTACCCTTCACAGTCAACTTAATTTCATCATGCATAGCTTTCGTCCACATTTCAGAGTTGGGTGAAATGATGGCTTCTTAAATATTGGAATACCATTTATCGCTCTGTAACAGTAATCAACATCAACCGTTGATTCATCATCATCCTCCACTTTACACTCATTAGGTGCTTGAGTCGGTTTCTCGTCCTCTGAAGGTAATGAGTGTTCTGTTCACCAGTCTTACTATTACTTATACTCTAATTCTAAGATTTCGGTTTCTGTTGGATGCTTCACTGCAGGACTTTGTTCAATCTTAGTGTCTTTACACGAGGGATAAAAACCTCTTCCCATAATTATCATCTTCTACAAAGGCCATATCAGTTTGAGTTGAGCATTCAACTTCTGATTTTGTCATGAACTCCACCAACCTATGTTTGAGTACTTTTCTGGTATTAGGATAGTAGACCAAATATGCTGGGCTGTTTCTATCATAGCCTACAAAGATTCTTTGACTTTCACTTTCTTCCGTCATCTAGGGCGTCTCACATAATGAGGGAAAGACTCTTGTCATCCAAAAACTGGATTAATTCAGCGTATGCTTCCTCATTTTTCCTCACTTCCTATTTTAGCAGTTTTTTATTTTGTACTGTCCACTTTCTGCTGTGACAATGCAAATTTCCCACTTGTGGGACTAATAAAGGATTATCTTATCTTATCTCTCATTTTTTGAAGCGTCATTGTCGCCTTCGTCCTCATCATCATCAGGCTCTGGTGCAAGTAGTATTGTGTCTTTGAGTCCGAGCAACCGGATGGCCCAAAAACTTTGTCTCACACTACTCATAGCTCTTTTTGTCTCTGTCGAAACACAACCATTGCCAGCGGCTTCCATAGTTTTTCCTGGGCCCATAACCTGTTGAAGTTGCCATAAAGAGAGGACAACCGTAAGCCTTAGGCTTATTAAGGCATAAAGTAAGGTTAATTGATGTACCCTTATTGTAAAGTATTACCCGATTATAATCTACCATATTGTTCTTATTGTGAAGGGCAATGCCACTTCCGGTCAAACAGAAAAGCTTTATAACAAATTGTGCGCTATTTTCCACATTATCAATTAAATAATTACAGACACCACATATATCAATATCATACAGGGCAGCCCTGATAACTCAGATATGAAGTTAGAAACATCTTAAGTACTGTTCATGCGGCAAATTAAAGCTAAACCAAGATGAACTAAGTGCCATCAAAAGCACATGAAATGATAGTGAACTTATGCATCGAGTGGCCAGCTAACTAATTAGCCTCTAATACTAATCCAAACAACACTGCTTCTTGAACGATTTTTACTGTCCTGAAGTCCATTGGGCAAAGCACATAAAACAGCAAGAGCTAAGAGCCCCAGCAACACCATCAAACTAAACTTTTCCTTCTTGCAGTCGCTTGTGTAGTTAGTCATCCATCCATTATCTACCGCTTTATCCGAATTCGGGTCGCGGGGGGTGCTGGAGCCTCTCCCAGCTGTCTTCGGGCGAGAGGCGGGGTACAGCCCGGACAGATCGCCAGTCCATCGCAGTGTGTAGTTATTATCTTTATTTATTCAACAAGCGCAGCCGCTACAGCTGTCTCTCCTCTCTTTGCTGTGCTGTGTATCCAATTGCAGTTTAACCACAAAACCTACAGTACAACACCAGACAACTTTCAGAAGTTGAAAAGAACAGACAGAAGCCAAGTATTAGTTGTGTGGTGTACCTTGCAAATGTATCATGAACTTATCTTCAGTCACTGTGTTGACGAGTGTTCCTCTTCAAATTCCACTGAAGAATTCTGATGACTCTTTTTCACTTTCCCAAAATCAGTGCCATACGTGGTGGTCTGGGTGAATGGGGAGAAGTTGCATGTTGGAACTTCACAATTCCAGTCTGCGTTGTAAAGGGAAGGACTTGTTAATCTAGGGCAGTGTTTCTCAACGGGGGCGGTACAGCCCCCCAGGGCGCGTTCGAAAGTCACTGTGGGGCACTGGGGGGCGCTGGGAGTGAGTCAGCCAAAAGGGGGGCAGTCAGATGAAATTGGGGGGCGTTGAGTGCTGTTATTCATCATCACATCATTTACATTAATCACTGTTAGTTCGCACATTAGTACATTTGTTTTGACCCGATTTCAGTTTATAAGTTTGTAACTTTGTAGCATTTTCGTCTCTTTTCACACACAGAAAAATCCAAATGTAGCAAAATGCTTCGCTCCAAGCCACTTCAGAATATCCTCTCTGCTTATTGGCCAGATGTGTCGCTGCGGGAACAACAAACGTAAATACAGGCAGTAAATTCTGTATTGTATGTTTTTGTGATATGGCAGAAACCATCACACGATTTAGGTTAACGCGGGTTGGTCGTTTACTTGTCGATGCACAGTCATTTGACCTAAAGTCTATGAGATGCTGCTGCTTCTGACTACTTCAAGATTTTGGGCACATAAACGAAATAAATTTAAATCTACACATAGTCCACTGCGCTCATATCACACAGTTCATAGCTCTTGCTCCTGTTTTGGCTCGGTAAGCTTTGTGAACAGGAGACACCTGTGTTAACTAAGTGATTCCTATGGAGACCACATCTTTTAGGGGATCTCACAGCTTGTTTGGGTATGACAAGACACAGGTCGACGGTTCCTCGTTTAAAAAAGCCGTTCTGCGATGTGTCCGGTGTCTGCGCACTCTCACAACTCTGGCACCGCAGCATGCACAGTCTCTGACGCATGGTCCTCATCAGAGATCGACACAAGGATTTTTTAAAGAAAAATTTATCGGTTCATTATTTTTTATTCATAATTTTTTTAAAGATCTCCACCCTGAGTGCAGTTGTCTGCTTCTGCCAAAGTGCTGCTCTGTGCGATTCCCTACTTTGCTCATATGGACGCGTCAGTCACTGCATATAATAACAGTTACAAGTGGCCCTTTGACATCAACCGTAATGGTGATGTGGCCCGCGATGAAATTGAGCTTGACACCCCTGATGTATGGCGTCAACTGAAACATCTCCCTGAGCTGACCATGGTGTGGATAATTGATTTATTTATGCAATTTTCTTATGTATATATTGTCAGTGGTATCAATCGTAATTATTATTATTATACTATTCAAGCTTGAGCAAACAGATCAAATTTGGCTGAACTGACAAATGCAGCTGAAACATCAGTCTCAGTGAAATGTTTCCCTCTGCTTCCTTTAACATTCCCCAACTAATGGTTGAGCAGGGTTTCAGTCAAGCTCTGCACATACAGACAAGGTAGCACAACCGACTACATTTGATCAGTTCAGGAGGCTCAGGTTTAAACTTACATATTTGTGTTTAGAAATAAAAAGCTGAAAGCTAAACCCCAGTCACATGTCTTCCATTAACGTCAGTTTAATTTTTATTTTGTTGATCACTAAATAAAGATTTTTAGTTTGGTTCATACAGTTTGTTCTTGTGTTCAAAATCCAAAATGGCATTTTAGGCAGTTTAATGTAGTCATACATAGGCCCTATGCTGCTCTTTGAACTCTGATAGATTCAAGTCTTGTTGAATCTGAACCCGACAAGGATGCTTCAGATGCAGGTGTTGGTGACCACTCTGATAGAGATGAGGCCCCTGAAAACGAATCCTCACCACAATCTAACAACACACACCTTGTTGTAAAATTCAGTCAAGATTAATTACAGAGCTATGAAAGACAAATACTTCAAATTTGTCTGAATGCACTTCCAATCCTCCAGATTAATTCAGCATCCTATAAGTAAAACTTTATCAGCACTAAAACAGAAAAAATTAAATGACTGTTATGTTATGAAACAAGACCTCAGATCTTGTATTTAAAGTGTAAATAAAACTGGTCTGCGTACTGCTATTATTACAATTATTAGTATTAACACAACAGCACGCACGCACACACACGCACATACACACATATGTAAGCTCTTTGCAAACTTTCAGCTCTTTTGGCCCGGCTCCCAAATGGCTCTTCATTTAGTGTCACTAGATGTCTTTTATTTGTATGTATAAGTTCCTTTTTCTTTATTCTTCGTCTTTTATTATTATTGTGGGAGAGCTTTTTAGCTTTCACACGCTTTGTCCAAAAAATGTTGTTCACACTTAAAATTGTGGGTCTTATATAGGAATGATGTATGGGATTCAATCTGATTGGCCAGTCATGTCCAGTCATACCCAATCACAGGACAGATTGTCCCTGTTACGCGGAAGGTCCTGAAAAGTACACATTTTAGTGTTTATTTAACAACCAAGTATCATACAGGCCGCATGGACTTATTTTGACTGTAAAAGAGTCAAAAATCACACTATAAGTGAATG
>JAUYWH010000002.1:1046650-1063921 GCA_034779795.1 Ctenopoma multispine
GAACGAAACGTCTCTACTTGGAAGAAAGAAGTCCAGTTGCCATGACTCAATCTTCAGACAACTTTACCTGGATGACATATTTCCATGTGGCTAGTTGTAGCTAAGTTGAATAAATTCCCTCAATGCACTCCTCATATATCAGTTCACATGAATTGGATAAAGGTGAGGTCAGAACTTTGACTCATCACTTTGACTTTGACTTTTAAGCCAAACTAATAATTCATAATAATATAATAATTAAACTAAAAAACACAGGTTGTGAAATGTAAGTCTCTCTGTAAAAAAGTCTGGGATTTATGACCCAACCATCTTCCCCAGCTTCCTCCTTATGCTGACTGACTCCAGACACAAATAACATATGGAGTCATATTTTACAGGAGGACAGTGTATTCTGGACAGTCTGAAAGTCTTGCAACGTGGTAGTTAGTTGCACAGGTCCTGGTGAAGAATAAAAAGTCAGTTTTAAGGTAAGAAGGGTCACACTTTTACTGCATGTTCATGGCTGTTACGTTATGTTTTTGCTAGTTTGACTGCTGGTAGTATGTGCAGACAGATGGTTTGGACAGGTGTTCATTAACTGTACATAGTTTAGAAAGCTTCCACAATTCCCACTGCCAAGACAAAAACTAAGCTATATAGCCTGTTAGGAGTTTGCTAAACAGTGTTAAAACGATTCTAAGAGCTACAGATACAGTTTGAGTCATCTTAGCAAACTGGAACTGACAGCCTAAATCAATTATGTAGTAAAGAGTTTTGAAAATGAAAGGCATGCAGCAGGTGTGACTGGTTTTCAGTACAGCTCATTTATAAACAATGACAATGTCCACATTACATACATTCCTGATTAGGTCGGTAGGTGATGACAGTTCACCTCCCAGAAAGGTAACAAATATTGTACAGTACAATACTAAAGAGAATTATATTGAACAAACAAGCACATAGAGGAATCTTTCTAATCTGCAACTCTGGATAATAAAATAATATGCATACTTCTTTGAACTAGTCACAGTGTCTCATTAGAAGCAGTTCAGCTTAAGTTCCAGAAAGAGTACAGCAGCAGCTGAATTACGGGTCTGACTCCAACACCCGAGGGTGCTGCTGCTGGAGTGGTCAGAGGGTGCAGCAGGGATCTAATGCCACCCTGAGTCTAGGTCACGCTGACATTATGCCACCAGACTTCATCTGATGCCTCACTCGTGGTCTTTGTGTGCGCCCGCTACTGCCAATTTCCTGCAGCAGGATTCTGTCAGTCCATCTCATGGCAAAATACAATAAGTTTCATTTTTACATTTAGCTGCTGCTTTTCTCTGCTGGGCTAAATTGTCAGCTGCCTCCACTGTTCTTTGTTGTTGTTGGGCTTTTTACTGTAGCAGTAATATTGTCATCATTCTTTTTTTGTCATCACCAAACAGCTTAATATTTTTCTGTAAATATGATGCCTATTGTGGCCAATTAAGATATGCACTAATATCCTTTTTTACTGCTGTCTGTGAGCCATTTCTCTTCTAGATTGGGGAGAAAAAATGGTTACTTATTTTTGTGCTTCTCATTTTGACAGAGACACAGTTGCTATGAAAGTTTGAATCCTCCGACTTTGATCTGCAGTTTTCACTTTGACATAATGAAACAGCTTAGTTATTAGATGAGACAACAGTGCCCTCTGCAGACCATGATAAACTTGACAAAACCACAGTGGAATACTGTATGCAGAGTATGTAGTCTATGTTTTAATATTATGTTTCACCTCTCACTGTTTCCACTGTTGCTGCCTTATTGCATTTTAAAGCCAGGGAGAGTTATCAAAGCTAAAGCATCACTGTACAAATTTAAAGCAGAGTGCTTTGATGGTGAGACAAGAGATGGAGGTGTAGCACCTGTTTAGATTGCAGTTATGGATATACTCTGGCTTGCAGCACTGGAGCTTAGCTGAAAACAAAGCAGTAGTAATAACATTATGAGCCCACAAACAATTCAGTCCTACTCCTGATGTCAAAGTTAGTTGTAGTTATTCTGTTTACTGTCAGGTCCAACATCTCCACAGAGCTCTGGCTGAGAAAACAGTATATTTATATATGTTTTTAATAAACTGCTGTAAAAGTATTGGTTTTCATTGCAGTTTCCAATTTTCAAAAAGTTTCCTTATGGAAGCATATTATGGGTCAGTGATTATATATTTAAGTGTAAACTGTAAATGTAGATTTAAATGTAGATTTTAGACAATTAGAAAACAATAAGGCTGGATACAGCTTACTACTTAATGTTAATATAAAATTTAATCAGATGAAATTTTTTATTTCTTTTCTTAAATTAAATTTTTTTTTCATCTGACTGTGGTGTATTAATCACAAGATTATAAATGCTATAGTATGTTATTTAAAGACTTTTTAAAAACTAAAAAGCTCTACTACAGAGAATTGTTTTCTACTACTACTACATTTTAATATAAATTTATTTATAGAACATTTTCAAGTACAGTAGTAAAGAACCATGACAAAAAAGAAAGAAGACTAACAACGAACAAACCGCTGCCAAACCCTGACTAGAACAGAAACAACACAAGACAATGTTAACAAAAATCGAAAACACATCAATAAGAATAAATCAGAATGACCATTACAGATTGTACCAGACATAAAATCAAGTAGCGATGTCCATGTGTAGAAAGGCAAGAGCATACTTTGGGAAAAAAGAACACATATGTATATATGCACATATACCGACACATACATGTTAATAACAATAATAAAATATCGATAATAAACCAGAAATATACACAGCTCAAAAAAAACAAAGAGAACACAGAAATAAGACATCCTAGATCTGAATGAATGAAATATTCTTAATAAATACTTTGTTCTTAACATAGTTGAATGTGCTGACAACAAAATCACACAAAAATTATCAATGGAAATCAAATGTATCAACCAATGAAAGGGCCAACCACAACAGCATATGGTCTCACAATGGGTCTGAGGATCTCCTCTCGGTACCTAATGGCAGTCAGGCTACCTCTGGCGAGCACATGGAGGGTTGTGCAGCTCCCAACTCCCCACTCCACCCCACTCCTTTATTGGGGATGTCTTGCTAATTGCCTATAATTTCCACCTGTTGTCTATTCCATTTGCACAACAGCATGTGAAATTGATTGTCAGTCAGTGTTGTTTCTTAAGTGGACAGTTTGATTTCACAGAAGTGCAATTGACTTGGAGTTACATGTGTTGTTTAAGTGTTCCCTTTATTTTTTTGAGCAGTGTATATATGTATTTTATACAAACATATACATTAATTTATTTAAAAATAAAAAAAATGCACAAATTTACTAAACTGTGAAATAAAGGGTCCCCAAATCTGCTTATAAAGAGAGTCAGCGAGCATGTATCGAACTTTACTAGTATTACTTTTAACATGAATCTGTAATGATGGACACTCTAGGGGTCCATCAGGGTAGAGGTCAGCTTTTACTAGTGCAAATAAAATAGAGGCATCGTGCAAGAAATCTGATCCCTACTGTCATTTAAAAAGCTAATGTGAAGCTCAAAATTCTTTTTCTTTCTGCCTGTAAAGCAACTCATGGTCACATACTATCATCACTCCCATACTGCTGGCTCCACTTCAACCCTTCATTGCTACCATTCAGAAACTCTGAAAGCTCTTAAGGTTTAAAACATTACAGAATATAAATGTACTGGACCCGTTTATGTGGACTCTAAAAATCTGATTATTATCCGATTTCTGGAGTTCAGATTATTATTAAGTGAAAAACAGCTTTATCTGATGACGGCAGTTATCTGAGTATGAGAAATCAGGTAAAGACACCTGGATTTTTCCTCAAAAGTCAGATGTCTTCATGCATGTATACACATTAATCTGATATATTTCATTGTTTTACGTCTGCACATGTGTAAAAAGAAAAAAAAGAAAGAAAGAAAACGTTGCAGTCACATTGTATGTGAAAGACAACAAACAGGGCAGATACTTGCTGTATGAAAGCCAACTGCCGTTTTCTCCTCATGAAATATAAACAAAGGACAGCAACAGCGGATAGCGTATTTTATAGCCTATTAGCTCCCACATTAGACCATAGATGTTGCCATGTTCCACAAGACAAGACCGGAAGTTTGAGTCTTAAATCGCGGCATAGTAAAAAATCTGATAATGGACTGAAATATGTAAACCAGGGTTTTTATCACATTTGTGAAGTATATCTGATTACTCCCAGTTATCTGATTTTTGTCATGTAAACGGGCCCATTGTTGGGTGGGTGGTCATCTGCTTCATCTGGTTGAGTTGAGGGGAAAAAGAGAGAGAAAGAAACCTGTAAGCAGAACAAAAACAGCACTACAGGAGAGGGAAATGGCACTGTTTGTTTATGAACACAGCTGGGATGCAAGGTGCACTGGGGCCTTTGCTTTTGACTGTCCTGTACAGCAACAGCACAAACCAAGAAATAGGCAGCAGCCAGCACACACTCACTAGCGCATGCACATGAGCATATTCACAACTGCTGTTTCAGTTATATTTCTTATCTCAGTGATTTAAAAGGAGATTAAAACAGATAGAGCATTTAAAACACAGGGGGAAAGAAGACGAATTATGACCCCTTTAGTGTTCCATAAAGGTTAGTCATGCTCATTCAATTCTGGTTTTTAAGAGATACGGTATCCAACTAGATTTGTTGTCACAAATGACAACAGCTAACAAATGTTTGACATAAAGCAGCTTTAGTCTTGATGCAAATAGTCATCAAGTCATTCCATCTAGTAGTAGTGGGCCTGTAGACCAGCTAAGTATTCAAGGAGATTCAATTACTTCTTCACTAACATACTGTTCACTGTGTTAGTATAGCTTGAGAGCAAAATCTTAAAAGGTCAGACAACATTAATTATAATGTTGATATTTCTTAACTGAACATACAGAGGAGGATTTAGATAGTGGGCTGCCATCATTAATCCTGGATCTCCATCTGACAGCAACACAAAAGATAACCATTTTGTTGCTTCTTCCTGTTTAATTCTCTGTGGATTGTGGATGAATTTAGTCCATAAATCAGTTTCTGCTCTCAGTGCTACAGTGAGATATAAGTCCTGACAGAGACAGAACATTACTGAATACAACATGCTTCTCATCAAGAGAAGTTCCAAAGTTGATACACATTAATCAGGAACAGATTGACAACAGATATTTTAGGCAATGTGTGAAACAGCTGTTTGTTTGTTACTTTTTTATTTATTAATGAAAAATACAACACAACACACATATTTTATATTAGGGTTAGGGTTATTAAATGCTTTTATTATTTTTTTCTGGTTTATGTCTTGAAAAAGTATTCAATATCCTTTTTATCATAGATAAAATAAATAGTGACTGAGATGCACCATGTTAAGGAGTCGTCTACCTATTTTCAATATTGAGATCACAGTAGAGAATTGTATTAATACCTCATTAAATAGATATGAAATATTTTTGACACAACATATTACAAACTCCTAACAATGTTAATGTTCTAATATTGGACAGCTAATGCTAACATACAGGTTAGCATTGTGAGTTCATCAGCTCACAATCATCAAGCTGAGTCACCTAAGCTGAACAGTTTTAGCTCAGGGTTTGAATAAAACTGGCATTAGTCATGAACCATATTACCATTTATAGATCTTCCCATTCTTTTCTTAGGTGCTAATTTGTAATTGTTTTTAAGTGAAGCATGACTGATGAAAATTAGCTGGTGCTGGTTGTACGTAGCAGACAGCAGTATCTGACAATATTGTTACCACATTAACACATTGATGTTGTAGTGGAAAGGTGTCAGTATGCACAAATTGCATTTTGTCAGAACACACTTGATTGCTTATGGGTCTGAACCCTGTCCCACAGATCTTAAAACCACCAGGTGGACTTCATGCTGGTCAATGTGTGTAGTTTTCTAAAATTCAAAAGAATAAACACAAGCTGCTCTCTGCTCCTCCCCTGGGTTCAAAACAGTGACCAAAACTCACAACACACACACACACACACACAAATGCCATATTTCCTTTCTGGTTGTAGAAGCACAGAGGCCCTGGCTGACCGTAAAAGGGCATGGATGGAGGGTAGAGAGCAAAGCATGGCATTTCAACTGTGCTGACAGATCTGATGTTTCAACAACGCCTGAACAAATAGATGCTCTCACACATGAAAGTACAGTACGTCTGTGTGAAAAACAATGAGGTTTTTGAGGTTGAAAGGTGGAAGAGATGTGAAAGGTGGAAGAGCAGGGGAAGGGTGTATATGAAGCTGGAGCAGTGGGGAGTCAGCGTTAGATGCGGTCGGGGTGCTGGGTCAGACATGAAAAGTAGAAGCACAGAACAGTAAGAACATTTCAAGGTTTCTGCTGTAGAGGTATTTAGTTGTTTGTGTGATGAAAAATAGACACAGACACAGAAATTGTGTTTTTTTTAATGTTCACAGAACTGTCTCCTTTCAGAAGCTCATTCCATTTACATTAAGTAGCTGCCCCAGCTTTTGAGTCACTCTGTGCGATCAGCCCATTAGAATATTAACCCTGATTACACGTGAGGAGAAGCCTAATTGTCCAGAATAACTGAAATCACCTGTGTGGATTTTCCATATATGCATTTAGCAACAGCAAATATCTTATAACTGAGTGAACAGATCTAACATAAGGCTTACAATTTTTTGGGTTATTAAAATATCGTCAAATTATTGTTATCAGGAAATATTGAACACCCCTGTCCCTGATGGGGTAATTATGCTTTTTAGGGGTACAATAAACCTACCGGTTAAAGGTCCCTGCCACCTTGTGCCCCTGAACCTTAAACCGAGGTGGTGATTTTGATGTTTATCTGATGGGAATCCCTAGTCTATCCCGTGAGCTCTTACTGTGTGGTTTTCTGTGATTTACGTTGCCATGATAACTCAAAATGCCAACTAATCACAACAGGGGACATGTCATGACCGAGACGATTTGATTTGTGTGTGGAAGAAATGCCCCTGAACATGGGAGCCATTTTGATGAAGCTTCAGCCAATCAGGAGCGACATTAAAATAAATAAAGAACAACAAATAAATAAAATGAAAACTCTCAGGCTGGAGCCACGTGTGTCCAGTGTGTGTGTACCAGTCAGTATCTGGTGTGGCCACCATTTGCCTCACGCAGGGCAACACATGGTTGCTGATCAGGTTGTTGATTGTGGCCTGTGGGATGTTGGTCCACTCCTCTTCAATAGCTGTGCGAAGTTGCTGAATATTGGCAGGAATTGAAGGACATGTCTGGTGAGTATGCTGGCCATGCAAGAACTGGGATGTTTTCAGCTTCCAGGAATTGTGTACAGATCCTTGCAATATGGGGCCATGCGTTAACATGCTGCAACATGAGGTGATGGTCGTGGATGAATGGCACAACAATGGGCCTCAGAATCTCATCATGGTAACTCGGTGCATTCAAAATGCCATCAATAAAATGCACCTGTCTTCGTTGTCCATAACATACGCCTGCCCATACCAGAACCCCACCGCCACCATGGGCCACTCGATCCACAATGTTGACATCAGCAAACCGCTCACCCACACGATGCCACAACGCTGTCTGCTATCTGCCCTAAACAGTGAAAACCGGGACTCATCTGTGAACAGAACGCCTCTCCAACGTGCCAAACGCCATCGAATGTGAGTGTTTGCCCACTCAAGGCTTCCCTGAGAGGGTTTCTGATAGTTTGTGCAGAAATTCTTTGGTTATGCAAACCGATTGTTGGTTACACGTGGTCTGCGGTTGTGAGGCCGGTTGGATGTACTGCCAAATTCTCTGAAACGCCTTTGGAGACGGCTTATGGTAGAGAAATGAACATTCATTTCACGGGAATTAATATTCATTTGTGTGCTCTTTTTCATGCACAAGACTCTAAGTGTTATGGCTTTAATTCAGTACTTGAGCCACATAATCTTTGCTTGCATAGTCTGTTTGGGTTCGTGGAGTCATTTGCAGCTCGATATTGTTGTAGTTTCTGTGTGCTTGAGAAAGATTGTTTTCAAAGTGTGTTCTGTGAAGATGACTCTGGTGTTGTACTAAGAACTCTTGATATGCATAAGCAGCCCTGTGAAAGTTTACAAAGAGATCCTACGCTACCTCATGTATGTGGTGTTAAATGCAGTTGTCTCTTGAATTCACTTAAATATTTCAACACAGCCAATAATTTTTCTGTAGATATCATGCATGACATTTTGGAGGGAGTCGCACAGTTAGAGGTGAAACTTGTCCTGCAGTATATTCAGGAGAACTTCCTTAGTGCTGAACAACTTGCCGGTAGAATACATGCCTTTGACTATGGCTACAATCACCAGCGAAACCGCCCGCCAAGGGTAAAGTTGTTTGATGGCATTTATGATTTGGGGTAAAATGCAATTCAATCTTGGTGCTTATTGCATAATGTGCCTTTGTTGTTTGGTGATTTAGTACAGACAGATGATAAGTACTGGCATCTTCTACTTCTACTTCTACAAATTGTCAATATTGTATTTTCACAAGTGCTGTCAGAAGGTATGACCATCTACCTCAAACAATTATTGATCATCATCAGCTCTTTAAGCGTTTATTTACTACAATCAGTCTCCTACCAAAGCATCACTTTAAGATACATTACCCTCGCAGTTTACGAAACATTGGTCCAATTCTGCACATGTGGTGCATGTGACACAAAGCCAAACATAATTTCTTTAACAAACAATTAAAAAGCTTTAAAAATATTACAAAGACATTGGTCAACAAACACCAAAGATTAGAAAAGATTTAGGACCAGGTAAGATGGTGACACTTGGAGAGCTGGAAGAAGGTCCAGAAATTGCTTTAAAAATTGGAGCAGTATTCACCTGCAGTGTTTTCAGCTAAGTGGATAAAACATCATGGTAAAGAGTACTGCGCTGACTTTCTCATCTGTAAAGAGGTAGTGTCTGAGATTCCGGTGTTTTGTAAGATCAAGATTATTAAATTTTTACTCTATTTAGAGTTAATTTTACTCTACAATTTTAACAATATGGAAAGATTTAATTTAACACCAATTCCGAATGGGACCAAATAGACTCGGGACCAGTGTCAAATTTAACTCTTTAAGTGTTATTCTTACACTGCAAATTTTTCTGTGTAGTGCACCCTAGGAATGCATTCTTTTGTTAATTAAGATTCCCTACCTTCAGTGAATAGACACTTGATCAATATGTAACTTAGGAAAGGAAATCTACCCCATTCATTGATAAATACAAAGCAGAAGTAGAACAACCTCACTTACTGATCATCTTTTCGATATAACTAGCCACTGTCAGTAACACGTCCATGAAAATTCATCTGCATTCACTGCAGTATTCACTGCGGTGAATGATTTAGTCAGAGATTAAGTATAAAAAATATTATTACTGTTGATTGTAAAATAGGTTAAATAGTAGTTCAGTGTAGAATGAAATATTCTGTGGAAAATGCTATTTTTAATTCTGATTCTAATAATTCAGTTAGATTGAGGGAGAGGCTGATCAACATCAGGAGACACATCAAATATCAGTGCATATTAGTAATAGTGGGATAAATAGAAATATAGATGACAATTACAATATACTTTATAGTAGTGCTGGGAAACGATTAAAATATTTAATTGCTATTAATCGCATGACTGCGAGATGAAAGCAGGTTCACACTCGGCACATGTGACATATGTGACAGTCTGGAGACGCTGTGGAGAACGTTCTGCTTCCTGCAATATCCTCCAGCATGACCGGTTTGGCAGTGGGTCAGTAGTGGTGTGGGGTGGCATTTCTTTTCCATGTGCTCGCCAGAGGTAGCCTGACTGCAATTAGGTTCTGAGATGAGATCCTCAGACCCCCTGTGAGACCATATGCTGGTGCAGTTGGCCCTGGGTTCCTCCTAATGCAAGACAATGCTAGACCTCGTGGCTGGAGTGTGTCAGTAGTTCCTGCAAGATGAAGGCATTGATGCTATGGAATGGCCCGTCCGTTCCCCAAACCTGAATCCAATTGAGCACATCTGGGACATCATGTCTTGCTCCATCCACCAAGGCAACATTGCACGACAGACTTTCCAGAAGTTGGCGGATGCTTTAGTCCAGGTCTGGGAGGAGATCCCTCAGGAGACCATCCGCCACCTCATCAGGAGCATGCCCAGGCGTTGTAGGAAGGTCATACAGGCACGTGGAGGCCACACACACTACTGAGCCTCATTTTGATTTGTTTTAAGGACATTACATCAAAGTTGGATCAGCCTGTAGTGTTTTTTCCACGTCAATTTTGAGTGTGACTCCAAATCCAGACATCCATAGCTTGATACATTTGATTCCCATTAATAATTTTTGTGTGATTCTATTTTCAGCACATTCAACTATGTAAAGAACAAAGTATATAATAAGAATATTTCATTCATTCAGATCTATGTCTTATTTTAGTGTTCCCTTTATTTTTTTGAGCAGTGTACGATTAAGATATCTGCAATGTCTTTCCGCCTAGTCATTTCAATATATCGTAGTAGTAGATATCTACTACGTCATCTTGACTAGTCAGAATTTCCCATTGACTTGAACAGGAAAGTACTAGACCATCCAAAATGCGAATTCCAGATATCTCTATCTATTTAACTACATTGTGACTAGACAAAACTATAATTTCAGATATCTACAATTGAATTTCGACTCGTCATAATTCAACTTTAAGATATCTCTAATTAAAAACATTTAAACAATATCTTAGTTATCTTTTTGGATGTCTCAAAGTACAATATGACTAGTCCAAATTTAATTGTAGATATCTGAAATTAGACTTCTGACTAGTCACAATGTAGTTCAAGATATCTGGAATTCACATTTCGGATAGTCAAAGTGACGTAGTAGATATCTTAAAGTAGATATCTTTAAACAAAGCAGGAAAGTAATTAGAAACTAATAATAGATAATTAATAGAACCTGAACCTGTAACAGAAACCAGCAGCTGAAAGCTCCAGGGAAAGTAAGTGGACCTTGAGTTGCCACAGTCACATGATGATGGTGTAACCACGTCAGAATCACCACCTGTGCAACAAGATAAATTTCGGTTGTTTTTGTTTTCTAAATCTGAATCAGATTGTAAAACAAAAAAGCCTTCTGTTCATAAAGTAAAAATTTTCTTTTGGAGTTAGCAACACAAAGCTGAACAAGACTTTGTTAAATACACAACAGTAACTGTGTATGTTTCCTGCTTTTCATCTGTGTTTGATTTTTTTGTTCTGTGTATGGCTGAATAGTTCAAAGAATCTCATGCTATCACTGAAAAGTAGAACAAGAAATGGGTGCAGAGCATTTGGTTTGTTAGAAAATATTTAGTTCTCCAAAAAATATCCTACTGAGAAACAAAACATGGATTATAAATGATTCTAGTTTCAGTAAATACCTAGAATAGTTAAACAGTCTGTTCTTTAGAAAGCAACACTGATCACTGTATGAACAAAACCTGGCTCATGACAGGTTCTCTTAACAATCATCTGTCATAGTGCCTATAGGAGTACCTGTTGTCAGAGCACCCCCGTGCACGGAGGCAGTTTCTTTTGAAAATTGCAGCCTGTTTGGCAACATGCAACAAAATGCTATTTGGATGCTATTTCTTGAACAGTCAAAAGTGTCAGACAACTGTGCAAATGAAGTGCTTTGGTTGAGATTGGGAACAAACAGTTGGTTTAGATTATGACACAGAATAAACATTGTTAGGATTAATCCTCCTTAACTTCACATAACTTTCACACTGGACTAAAGTCCTGTGTTTTGTTGACCCATCCATCCTCCCCAACCTCTACAGTGTAGTCACACATACATACAAGGGGCCACCATCAGCACAGTACTGTGCTTGACAAAGCTGATTCAAAACAACTCTTTCTTTGTCTGCTCTGGCAGGAAAAGATTCTTCATCACTGTCAAGCCAGAAAGTGGATGAGCTCTTAGAATCCCACTATGTCTTCAGTCTGTCCTATTGCAATTTCTCTACATTCATTCAAACCATGGTGATGCTGGAAATGCAGAGGACACCTGACAAGTGAAGGAACTTACAGCATGGTTACTGTGAAAGGACTGAACTTTATTCTCAGTGTGGAATACAAACCAGCCACCTCCCAGGCCAGATGAGATCTATCCAGCATAGTTGAATATACACAGAAGAAGGGAATGCACCTGTTTAGTTTATGCAGAAACATTTTACTGTGTATTGTGCCATGTTCGTTGTCCACATTTACCATGATTCTAGGTGCAATTCTCCTTTATCCTGAGGTACGTCTGTCTGTCTTTATCATTGAGTTCAATGACAAAGATGTTGTCATTATACATTTTATTGATGAAATGATTACTGCATAATGTATATACTCTGAGGTCTTATAGAACCTGTGTAATAAGACTTCTCTGTGCTTTCAGTACAAAATGTCCAGTTCACTCTGATGACCCCAGTAGGTTTTGCAACATTTCTTTAACAGTGCCACATTTTGTATCCATTAGCTAATTAGAAAACCAAGTCTTGCTGTTGCTCCTGTGGTAGGTGTTCTAAAATTCAGTCTGAGTATCCAGCAGCTTGTCTCTTACAGTCTTGATAAATGCCTCTCCAGCAGCTCCTGTGCCAGTACATAGTCTGCTTTCATGGCCATGAGACTGTTTGCATGGAGACCCTCAACAAATGAAGACACATCTCGTAGGGAAGTTTCCAAGTGCTGCAGAACCACTATTCATTTCTAGTGGTTCTCTATGGGAAACTCAATTCTAGTTACTAATAAGCTGAACCTCCAATAAATCTACAGCAGTGGCAGTAACTACAAAACCTCTCCACTTGTGCATATCCTTGCACAGTTTCCAGTGTGCTGCACACAGCAGTGTGACATTTAGTGTAGACCGGTCTTTGTGTTGGGAGTGCTCATGTGTCAGCTAACCCACTAGTTTTGTCCTGCAGTCTGCTTTGACAAGTGTCCACTTTTCACTTAGCACCGCAACAGCTTTCTGGAGCAGCACTAAAATACTGCTGTGAGAGCTCATTCCTTTTCCAACCACTTGCACAGCAATATAATATTTGTCATTATTACAACACCCGGGTGCATCCAGTAGCTGGGACAGGCATCTGTGGAGGTGCTCTGGTCCTTAGTCCATGCTAGATGGCAAAATGTTAATGCAGCTGCACCTGCAGGGGAATAATATTTGCGCTAGTTGTTTTCTTTTTCCCTCGACTGGATTGAATCCAGAGTGGGCACCAGCATTACCAAACCATTTAACTATGTTCACCTGTGTCAACTTTGTGGCTCTGTGGTGCCAACAAACAGTATCTCACTGCCTGTAGTGTCTCATTAATTCTCAGGCATCAGGCACAATTCTTACTGTTCTCTGTGGGTATCAGGTGCCATTTCTAGTCCCAAACAGCAGCTTGATTTAAGATACACTGTATAATCTCTGTTAGTAAGTGTTGTGATAAAGATGATTCACAGTGTATATGTGGAGATAAGATAAGATAAGATAACACTCCTCAAGGGGGAATTCATTTGTTACAGCAACATAAGGAGAATATCAGTCACACAATAGAGCACAATTCAAAAGAATAGAACTATGTGAATAATACAGTAACAATAAAGTAACAATTATTATTCTTGAGCTGGTGGACAGATCCTGTTGTACTTTCAGTAGTGTAGTCTAGGGTATACGCAGGTATACGGCGTATACGCTGCAGTGTAATACAGGGTTTACGCGGTTATATGGTGCTTTTCAGTCCACACACTGTGACAGTCAGCGGCGGTTTTGGGCATGGGCGAACAGGGCAGGCGATCGGGGCTGCATTTTTTTATAACATGTGGGGGGCGGCACACGAACTTGGAGGAAAAAAAATCATCTGTGCCGGGGTGGAGAGTACAGTTCACCTCTCCCAAATGAAGCGGACAAGGAGGTGGGCTAAACTATGTCAGTGACACCTGACTTTATTAAAAATAACGCACATTTCATTCAAAATATTACTTATATTATATTTTAAATTATAAACACAGACCAATAAGTTGCTCTTTTTTATTTATTTAATTATGTGAAATAATAAAAATAGGTAATAGAGAGTCTCGCCCGGGGAGCAATTCAGTGTGGAACCACCACTGGTGACAGTCTACATCCACACTGATACGCTGATACACATTTATGTGCTGCAGACACGTCAGTTTTTCTCTGCCATTGTTGTCTCTTTTAGGAGAACTAACGATTGGTTAGGACAAACAGATTACGCCAATCAGAGACAGGGTAGGGCGGGACATGCCATTCCGTTGCTACACCGGTAAAAATATCTGCTGTCACTACCTTCCTCTCTGTCCATTGTTACTCACCAAAATATGTCCTCACATGAAAAGTTAAAATAACCAAGTTAATAGTTAAAATGAAGCAAACCATACAAACTAAAATTAGCTTTCAGGACAAACAACCTCGTGATGCTGCGTTATTGCTGCTATCCAGCAGGACAGGTAGTCACAGCCCAACAGGTTAACAGGTGTTGGGGAGAGTTTATAATGTTGGTGAAGGTGAAACAGGAACAAGGATGCATAGCCAAAGTATGAAAAGTTACATTACTTGTTATTGCTCTCTGTTAGTGAATAGATATTCAGAATGGTCAAATCCAAGTATTTTATTTTGAAAATCAGCTGTTTAAATTTTGTAAAAATAAATGTATCTCTTGGCTTCATGTTAAATGTATCTACTATTAATGAAATGGGCCTCTGTACGACCAGTCATTTTCACATACTGCCACTGACAAATCATTTTAATTTTATAATTGTGTCACTCTCTGGCTGTTGCAGATTGGATATTCTAAGACACTGTTTACAAAAGAATCTACTTTCCCCATGGACTAAGAAAATGTATGCATTATGCAGTTGAATAACTCTGTAATCTATGAACCAGACAGATCTGCATCTCTGGTTTGTTAATCTCATAATGATCCTTGAAGTGAACGAAGTCAGGCAGCAGATGTAAATAGTACTGTTCCTTTCTAGTGGGAACTAAATATGTAAGACTGTCGCTAGATATAATGGAGCACTTTTTTCTTTTGCTGTGTAGGCCGCTAAAAAACTTGGGGGCTACATTTACATTATACCCACTTCTCCAGACACCACTACAACACTGAGTACTTTACTTTGCTGGTGGGAATTAGACTGGATTCAAACCTGCGACCTTCTGCATCCCTTTCTGACATTTAACCCATTGAGCTACCAGGCCGCAGTAGGCACAAAAGCCCTCCTGAAACATTCCATCTTGCCCTTTGGTAGAATTAGTCTGTGGCTGAATGAGCTTCCCATCTGCCACAGTTCATCACAGAGCGGATGAGACGGATTGTCCAGTATGGCACTGAGCTTATCCACCATCCTCCTTTCTGCCACAGCCTCCAGACTCTCCAGTTTGAGTTCAACTACAGACTTTGCCTTTTTGATCAGCTTGTTCAGTCTGTTGCCCTCACAAACCTTGATGCCACCTCCCCAGCACACAACTGGGGTACAGAACAGAGTACTTGCAACTGTAGACTATAGTGGCCCTGAAGTGCAAACCACACCAACAAATTACTAAACACAGCAACAAACTGCAAAGCACAATTACATTAAGAAATCTGAAAGGGTAGGTACCAGTCAGCAACAGGAAATATCACTGACTGGATGACCGCGCTGTTTGTCTTTGGAATCAGAAGTTACTCTGCCTGTAGTGCATTTTTCCAAACATGAACATTACCGGTGACCCAAACGTAGATATCGCTATTCAAGAATATTTTGATTCAGGACACACATACGAGGTGATACTGGATATGCCGTAACTTCTGGTTCCAAAGATGAATAACGAGGTCGTCCAATCAGTGATATCTCCTATTGCTGACTGGTACCTACCCTTTCTTAATGTAATTGTGCTTCCAATTTGTATTTGTGATTCTTCTTTTGTTTTTGTGACTCTTAATTTGTTTTTGTGATTCTTAATTTGATTTTGTGATTCTTCTTTTGTTTTTGTGATTCTTAATTTGTTTTTGTGATTCTTAATTAGTTATTTGTGTTTCTCAATTTTGTGTTTCTCAATTTGTTGTTGTGTTTAGAAATTTGTTGGTGTGGTTTGCACTTCAGGGCCACCGTAGTAGACTGATAGAACATCAGTAGTTTGTTGCACACATCAAAAGAACACAGCTTCCTGAGGAAGAACAGTCTACTCTGCTCTTTTTGTGTATGTTGGATGGTGAGGGGAACCGGGATCTTCCTGCTCCTCCTGAAGTCCACCACTGGTTCTTGGGCTGATACTGAGATTCAGGCAGTTGTTGTTGCACCAATCAACAAAGCTTTCTATTAGCTGTCTGTACTCCTTATCGTTATCATTATTGATGCAGCCAACAATTGAGGAGTAGTCAGAGAACTTTTGAAGATGGCAGGTTCCTGAGTTAAAGTGGAGGTCTGAGGTATAGAGTGTAAACAGGAATGGTGCCAGTACAGTCCCTTGAGGTACACCGGTGCTACTCATTACCACCTCAGATACACAGCCCTCTAAGTGAACAAACTGTGGCCGCCCAGTGATCCACTCCACAGTATTGGTATGAGCCTGCATTTTCTTCAGCTTTGCCACAAACAGGTGAGGCTTTGATGTTGAAGGCATTTGAGAAGTCAAAGAACATGACTCTCACAGTGCTGCCTTCCTTTTACAGCTGAGAATATGCCCTGTGCATTAGGAAAATAATGACATCCTCTACTCCAATGTGTGCCTGTTATGCAAACTGAAGGGGGTCCATTAAGGACAGCACCTGGGACCTCAGATGTTGTAGAACCAGTCTCTCAAATGTTTTCATGATATTTTGATGTTAGTGCTACAGGCCTAAAGTCATTAAGAGTACCAGGATGACTTCCTTTTGGTATTGGGACAATACAGCAAGCTTTCCATAATTTCGGCACTCTCTTCAGCCTCAGAGAAATGCTGAAAATGTGCTGAAAAACCTTTGCAAGCTGTCCAGCACACACCATGAGGACTCTAGAGTTGTGTGTCTTAAGTGCAGACAACTCCTTTTTCACCTGTTCTGTGGTGATAGTACATGTACATTGTGCTGGAGATGATGTATATATACTGTATGTATATAAACACTGAACAAAAATATAAACGCAACACTTTTGTTTTTGCTCCCATTTTGTTCTCAAGTCTGTCTACATGTGTGTTAGTGAGCATGTCAAGGTGCTGATTAGACAGCATGAATATTGCACAGGTGTGCCTTAGACTGCCCACAATAAAAGGCCACCCT
>JAUYWH010000002.1:1064021-1077125 GCA_034779795.1 Ctenopoma multispine
TATCTCGGCAAAGGAGAAGTGCTCACTAACACACATGTAGACAGATTTGAGAACAATATTTGAGAGTCATGGGTCTTATGTGTATGTAGTAAAATTTTCAGATGTTTGAGTTCATGAAAAACGGGAGCAAAAACAAAAGTGTTGCCTTTATATTTTTGTTCAGTGTATATATACACATAGTATATACACATACACAGCAATATAATAGGAAGACAGTAGGAAAACACACATAAATAATAATAAATAAAGTAAAAAGTAAACATAGTGACATAATAAATACACTGTACAGACATGTATATATAAGTAATTTCGCTATACACAGTATATGTATGCTAAATATCATACCATTAGTATAATATTCTTTACTACCACTAGCCCATATGATTATGTTATGCACACTTGGTGTGAAGAAGAAGAAAGAAGAAAAAAGAACGCACCTAGTAGGTTAGTAATATGTCGATGTAGATGTAATGTGTGATTGAATCATTATGGACTACTAGTATTCTTAACTGTTATGACATGTTTATCACAGTGGGCAGGTTCCATGGTCATCATAGAGCCTTTTGTAGTGACTCTGTAGCTACGCTGGCTATTAGAGCTTATGTTAGTTAGCTTTTTCATAGCACTGCATATTTGCAGTGTAGTATTTGAAGTGTAGAAGTTCATTGTGGTGCTACAGTCTCTGGGCTAGGCTGTTTTGCACCAAGCAATAGGTACATACTGTATGTATATGATCTTATCTTCTGAACTGAACTAAACTGTCTGACTGTCAACATGAACTAACCCAGACTTGAACAGACAACTTGGTCCAATCAGTCATCTGACCAAGACAGGCTCAACAATGGGTGTCCTCGGCTTTGAACTTTCACAAGATATTTCACAAAAGGGTTTTCCCAGAATAAAAAACAGATTCTGGTTTTGAAAGTAACCTTCCCAACAAAACTAGTGGTTGGCTCAATTTTTATTCTGGCTACTCTCTGTGTGTGTCCAAGCAGCTGCCTCCTTTAAATCCTTTATCCACCGCCAAACAGCTCTCTGTGCTCAAGGACGGACTGGACAGACATCAGCCCAGCGTCAGTAAAAAGCCTCAGCACAGACAGAGGGAGATGAAGGTGCTAAGAGTTTAAAGCAAGGCAGTATGCAAAGAGATATAAAAAAAAATGAAAGTCACACAGAAAAGGAGGCAACAAATAGAAGGCAGGCAGAGAAAGGGACAGTGTTGAGGAAAGATGAAAAACATAGTGGAGAAGGTGATGAAGGACAGAGGGGACCTTTTGTGTTGAAGATATTCCCAGGTCTCTGGTTCAGAGAGGTAAGTGGAGATTATTTCACTTCAACCATGTTTCAAATGGTATATTCAAAATCTTGACAATGTCTTCATTTAGCTCTTTTCTATCAGTTTCAGTGATAAAATTATACTTAAAATTGGTTCATAACCAAAGTACAATTATCTTTCCTTCTACAAGTCAAGTATATAGTCTAATGTGCCACCAGATACAATGACAGCATTCACTAAGATGAACAGCCAATCAATCAAATAATTTCTCTTACTAATGTGAGCCACCACATATTCTACATAATGAATCAAATCACTAACTATCCCAACCAGTCTAAGCTGCTTGACAACCATCAGCCTCGTATATCACAGTCCTTACCTGCAGACAACAGACTCACAACCACCAGAGAGCTGTGGTGCTGTATATGAGTGGTTAGAGAACTCGTCTTGTAAACCAAAGGTTATGAGTTCAGTTCTCACTACAGCCTGTGTAGCTGTTTCATGTATTGTCTTTTATGGCCAGTGAAGAGACAGTGCATGTTAAAATGAAAAGACTTTAAAGAACAAATTAAAATTATACCAGTGCCACTTTTGGCAGTTGGAGAAAGTTAAGAGCAAATAGTGTTGTTTTATTTGTTTCATGTATGTTTCGGACCACTTTCCATTCTTAGCATTAGCCTCTGAGCATTACACAGAAGAGGAAGACTAGACAGAGTGGAATGATTCTGACTCTCGTGCTACCTCTAGCTTGATTACTTAAAACAACATATTGTTAGACCCTTCTACCTGTGAGGTGCAAGTGCTGGCCATTCACTAATCATGCTAAGGTTTGTTGCAGTGTAGTGATTGTAATTTTGTTTCCGCAGACTTCCCACCAAACAAAACCACTATGAACCCTTTATTTCATCATGAAGTAATGCTTTCTCTAATGCCATTGTAGCATTTTCTCTGTTACTAGTAAGAGAACAACATTTCTTTGGTTCGAGAAAGTTCTTTGATTCCTGAGTTTGGACTTGCCCTATGACGATTTGTGGGGGTAGGCCTACATATACAGCTATGGGGATGCCATTCATATAGGCCCACATTACTCCGAATCACAGGTTGAAAAAGTGAAGTCAGCCTAACAACATATTAATAAATAATTTACTTTATATACATTGGAAAATTGTTGTTGAAGAAAGCTGACACTCAAGGCCCTACTAGATAGGATAAGCATAAGCTCTAATGAGGACTGAACTCATAACCCCTGGTTTTCAAGACCACAAGTAACTATGCAGCATTAAAACCAATCTAACTAGTACAATTTCCTCTACATACTTACTAACGTAATGGAGCAAAGTGTCGCTAAGCGTCTCTGCAGGTCAAAGAGTTCAGTTTTTGAGGAGTATACCTCTTGAGACTACTGAACAGGGGTGTGTGAAGACAAATTACAAAGAAAATAATGTGTTGATTTCATTACACCCTAAATCTATTCCCAGCAGGGGAGCGAGAAAGGAGCATAGTGAGAAGTGGACAGATCCATCGCACACATTTCTGTTGTTGAAAACTCTACTGAACAGGCTGGCCACATGGTGAAAAACCTCTAAAATAGTGCCAGGACCCCTCATGCCATTTTATGAGATAAATATTATGATGAGTGGGAGGAGAGAGAGTCAGGGAAGTGAAGCATTGCTGGCGATCCTTAAAGCTTCTAAGTTAAAGAGAGATGCTTCGATTTTCTGGGAAGTAGTGTCCTGATTGGTGGACTGAGTCACTTGTGCATTTGAGAGAGAAATAACAGTCCTCAGAAAAGCAGAGTAACAATTCACCACAGGGTCTGGAGCGACCTCAGTAACATCCAAGAATAAAGTGGGCAAGAAGTGTTTATGTGGAATTACATCTTTTCTGAGTTGAAGGACACTGTGGATGAAGTTAACAGAGACAGACTGTGTGGGCTACAGACACCAGAGGCCCAGTGGGGTTTTCATCTCCACAGACAGCTGCTCCACTCTGGGCACGATTACCTCTAAGCTCCGCCAGCCATCGTGCTTGTTTTCACTCAATAACCAACCTAACAGAACAAAGGGCAAATATTCTCTCAAGGGTAACATCTAGTTCTGATTGTTGAAGTTTTTTATAGTGCTGGTGGACTGACTGAAGTGAACATCTACAGCTCACACAGCAGCTACTGTAGGTTCCTGTGCAAAGCCGTCCAGTCTCTCTATAGAATCAGAATCAGCTTTATTCGCCAACTATGCAGCACATACAAGGAATTTGTTTCTGGTCTTTTGTGGCTCTTCTAGGACAGTACAGACATGTGAAAGACAAAAATTAGATATTTATTGTATAAATGTTCTTGTGTCTGGTAGTTCAAGCAAACATAGCTCTGTAGCATCTACCAGAGGGGAGAAGCTGGAAGAGGTTGTGTCCAGGGTGGGAGGGGTCTGTGCTGATTTTCTCTGCCCATTTTCTGACCCTTGAGGTGTACAGGTCCTGAAGAGAGGGCAGAAGTGCACCAATGATCTTCTTAGCAGTTCTGACTATGCACTTTTTTAACATCAAATATGCAGATTAGCTATTAACGCTTCCTTTTTGCATTGTACTACTAAATTGCTGTGATACTGAATACATCACATTGGGCCTCATTAACTTATTGTACCTGATTTCATAATTATGAGATCTGGACCCCATGTTTAAGATATATATTTTTTTCTTTCTTTTTATATTGCAATTAACTCATTCACATGATGGATAAAAACATCCAGCTGCTGATTTTATGTCATAATTGTCATGGCCACAGTTTCATTACACTTTAACTATCTAAGAAAATACAGTTGGGTTCTTACTCTGTGAAGATTCTGAACCTCAATAATCTTTAAAAGTCGGTTGGTTAATTGGAAAGATAAGAAAAGTTGATTCATTATAAGAATACACTTTTCTTATCATTTCTCTTTACACATATTGTTTCCCTGTGATCCACCTGAGGCCGTTAAGCTCCACACTTTCTGATAGCAGCTTGTTGAAAACATGGTTGTTTCTACCTAGTGAAGTTTGTGTGTTGTGTGTTATGTGTGTGTTGTGTATTTTCACTAATGGGTGCCTTATTTTCCCTTTTGTCTCTTTCAACAGTGTTTTCCTGACACACACCCCAAGTGATGTCTCACTCACTTTGAAAGTTGAACACAGTATTTTAGCTTCAACAGCTTCAGCTTCAAGAAAAACAAACGTGATCATATTAACTTCATAGAATTGTAAAAAACTAGGTTTTTTATGTCAGTAATAAAAAATAAGAAGTCCTTTGAATTATCACCATCTTTGGTTGTTGTGGAGAAGAAATACAAACTGGAAATACAAACAACTGACTTTTTAAAACCGAAGAGCTAGAAAAGACTATTAAGAATTTGGGTGAGTGTTGGGTGAACAACTATACAGGGTTAGAAATGGTTGCCATGTGCTGCTTTATGGGAAAACAGTCTAGACAGCACTGTGACTCCTGCGTATGTAGTGTGTTTAGCAGGTGCGGTTATGGTTGTTTAGCTTTTCTAATTGTGTTAGTATGATAATAATCTGAAAATTAACACTAAACACACAGTCAGTGATGATTCTTGATAAATGATGGAAATGGAGATGAAAGCTTCTCATGACTGTCTCAATACTTTTGACAACAGCATAGGGGGCGTATTTAGGAGGGCAGTGTCAGAGGTGAGGTTGTGCATTAAAGATAAGGTGGTGTTGGATGTTGGTTGTTTTATACTGAGACTAACCACTGGTCTTGTTTCTCCTGGGAGAGTGTCCCACGTACGCTGGAGGACAAACAACATTTAGTACATGATTCAAACTCAACTACAGTTGTCATACACTGTTCAGTATGTTACTATGCTGCAGAATTGGAGACTCGCTAAGAACCACCATGACATGCAAGTGGTTGGAGAAGAGCAGCAGAACAAGATGATCAAGTGAACAGTTAAATATGTCTTCATCTTTACAACAGTCACAAAATAGCATCATTTAACCTTTCGCTCTTCTGCATTTCCAGATTTAGTTAAAGAGCTGACTTTGTGCTGAGTGGACCCAGTCAGCACACTCCATGCACTGTGACACCACATTTCAGGAGAGAGTGCAGTTGTGTTTAAACTCCCAGTCATGACTTTCCATTCCATTTAACTTGATCAGTTCATTAAGAAAATGAAGAGAGGAGCTCTAATGAGGCCATATTAACAAGGGAGATCAAATTGCCTCCGTGAGTTCAGTTTTTAATTAGGAAGGAGGAAGGGAAAACATAATAGAGAAATAAGGGAAACAGAGAGGGCCTAGGGAGATGAAGCATCGGGAAGTGTACAGTTCATAGTCACAAAGTTGTGGGAGTTGAAAGTCACCATACAATAGAATTTGCACAAGATACTGAAATCTTATCTGTGTGATCATGCTGACATCTCCCATAAATTGCCTAAAGGTGTATTACTTGTCTTGATGTAGTTTTTGCTAAAAAGGCACAAAACTAATTTAAAAGCACTTACGACACCCTGAGAACTGAACCAAGCATCTTTTTTTCCAGTATCAGCATCATTTGTGGTTATAAGTGGAGTATCTAGACAGTTATTTGATGGACTGCCATGAGAATTGGTGCAGACCAATGACTGTATAAAATATGGACGACCTGACAGCTCCCCAAAAATGAAGACAAAACATCTCTATCACCCCCTGGTGTCTGGTTGCAGTATATGTCAACCCCCCCCCTCCATGTTAGCAGCCTAAAATTTAAAAGTTCTCATTAGACATTTTTTTCAAGGGATGCATTCTGCCATTTTAAGTAGTTCTTATCACATTGATTTGGGTTCAAGGGGTCACATTTCTCATAAATTTATTATAATTATTAACTAGATGCTTTAAAATTGGGGTCATGATGACAGCTTTGCTTGACAGCTGCAGTTACGGAGAAACGTGCGTAGAGCAGGCGTAATCAGGAGAGAAATCAGGGGAGAAGAAGCTAACATCAAAATATCGACTGTGTTTAAAACTATGATCAAGATGAGTTGTTCAGCAGTAAATTGTACTAACCAACCTCACAGCTTTGATGGATCATTCTTTCAGTAAGTCTAAACTGTGTTTCCTAAGCTAATAAATGATTTCATTTTCTAGTTAGCAAAGACATTACATAGAATATGTATATAAAGCAGTGCTAGCTAGCAGTTTTTTATTTAATTTAAATAAATAGTAAAAACACAACCAGCAGGGAAACGGTAAGGCTACGTAAAGTTAAGAAGGGGTTGTACTGACGTACGTCTGTCTGTGGTTCAGTAGGCAGAGGAGTCATCCACAAATTCCACTGTTAGGGGTTTGATTACTGGTTCCACAGAATGTTGCTAACTTAGTCACATTTAGCGACTTTTCAGAATCCTCTAGCGACAGATCTAGCGCCTTTGGCACCTTTCCAAATCGTCAGAGTACATATTGCTTTCTACTGTTCTCAACAAACAGCGGGTGCTGCTGTGGACATCTCCCCCATCACAAAACACTCCCAGGCGGACAGTCCTCACACAGCTGTCCCTCCCAGCTGCTGTCAGAGCAGGAGATGTTCCAGGCCATCCTCCTCCCGAGCACAGAAGGAGCACCACCTCAAGGCCTGAATTAGCGGTGTACCTTCATCTGAAGGACAAGGGACACTCATTTATGGACCAAAATGTACAAGTACAGGATAGAGAAGACAGGTGGTTTGAGAGAGGAGTGAGGGAAGCTTTGCATGTGCAAATAAACAACCCCTCACTCAACAGGTTCGAGGCCTCAGGCACAACTTATCTTCAACCAAATTCAACCAGGCCCAATTCACACGTCTACCAGGTTGACCACACTTAGCGACCCACTTAATGGGGGCAGGAGGAGCTGCCAGGGGTGGGGCTGTTACACCTACCCACACCCATTCCCATCCCCTGCCTTTGTTTCACTTAACGAGCCTATTCAAGGCAGGTGTGAGCATTAAACCAACCTGGAGGATAAATTGTGGTCACTAGCCAACTTCCCTCAGATTGAAAAAGTTCTGCAGAATGAAATGTCTCTACTTGAAAGAAAGAAGTCCAGTTGCCATGACTCAATCTTCAGACAACTTTACCTGTATGGCTGAGAATCTTCACAGACAATTCAGTGTCAGAATCAGAATCAGAATCAGTCACATACTTGGTGTGGGCTTACAAATACAAACCAATATCCAAACCATACATCTGCATTATTGCAATGACTCTTTAAAGGACTTGTTCCGTAAGAGAGATTCAGAAGAATAATGAACTCATGGGAGTGAAACTTTTTGTGCTTGTAGAGTGTAATCCATCTTTCTTTCTTCATTGTATTTCCTGTTTTTTTTCCAGCCGGTTGGTTTGATAAACAGCTTCTTATGCAAAGGCTGAGAGGCAGGGAAGGAATGAAGAAACAGAGCCAAACCACACACACACAGACACACACACACACACACACACACACATGTATGGAACAGGAAGAGAGGGTGAGTTCTCATCTTTTAAACAAGAATAAGTCTGAAGGCTCATATTTCATTAAGTCCTTATTATGAGGCTCTGTTGTCAACCCTGAAACCTGTTATAATCTGTAAGCCATTACCAACGCCTAAAAATAACTGAGTTAACACGCACAGCTGCCGAGCCAACTGGCAAAATTTTAATAAACGTCATGTAACCGCCGCAGCAATCACTTTTAATGGGCTGGAACCACGGCAACACTTTGCCCCACAGCACAGTTTGCATAAAGAAAATGACAAGCAAACTCAATAACAGAAGAATATTTGTTTCTTTTACATATTTAATTCGTGAAGTAGTGTTGTCTTTACACCGTTTTACATTTGGCTCCACATTTCTGATATATGTGAGTGAGTCGATCAGAGAGTGATTTTTCATTATTAGGTGATGGGGGAGGAAAACATCCAGAGCAGAGGGCAAATGATGTTCTTTAAAGACCTCTAGAAACATACTAATTGAATAAACATCATCAAATTGTTTTTCAAGTTACCATTTATATCTAAACATTTCATCCTGAAATGTCATTGCATAAAAACACCTAAAAACTCTTTTGCTAGTTTAGCCATCTTTTAGCCGAATATTCTCCGGTGGAGAATCTCCGCCATTCTTTGTTACTGGAAGAAAGGGTGCTTTACTTGAGATCGTCATTGGTTGAATAGCCTAATAGAGACCAATAGGAGGCTGATTGCTAGGCTGTTTGATACTCCTTTGCTATGGGTGGGATTGGTGTATTCAAATAGATACTGCTTGGAGTGGCACAAAAAACATATATGTTGTGATAACTGACTTGTGTTGTAAAATAGATGTACATTTAGCCTGTTTTACATTATATTTTACTTATTCTTCTGTCTATATCTACACTCTATATGTCCTATTTTGCGTAATTTGGCAAAAAATGCTTTTTTTTACATGTATTTTAATGAAAATAATTGTATATAATTGGTTCTTTGCTAAATCTGTACATAGGATTTTTGATATTTATTATTATTATTCTTTGAGCATGTTTGTGCTTATCACAATAAAAAATATACATTTTTACCATTTTGACTTTTTTTGTTTTCTGGAAAAATGGCCAAAATATGTTTTTCAAAATGAAAATAATTGCTATATATTCACATAGCTGAGGTTGTGCGGAAAAGAATGAGACCAAACACAGCATGTAACACAGTTTGTTAAGTTGCAATATAAGGGGAAACTAAAGTAGACATTTTATACCATAGATCCCCAAGGGTTAAACATTATGGATCTGAAACTACATTCTATTGACATATCAATAGAACATACCAGGTAAATAAACCCACCACATTAAAAATAGTACAGGTTCTGTGCATTTTGATAAAGAGGGAGTAAAGGGTGACAGGAAACAGACTTCCCATCACTTTAACTATCCTTACCTTGATCTGTACTCTGACTCTGGAGCCACTGCTGTAATATATGACGTGATGTTTTCTCCCAGCATAGATAGATAGAGATAGATAGAAACTTTATTAATCCCTCGGGAAGGTTCCTCCGGGACATTAAATGTCCAGTAGCAAACACCGACGTCCAGTAATACAAGAAAAGCAAGTAAAATCAAAGTATAAAAGAGACAAATTACTACTAAATATCAAAACTAACTTAACACTGTGAAAATAAAATAGATGATAGTGGTATCATGCATGTGTGGCTCTGTAAGCAGGATTTGAACAGCAGCTACCTGTGAAGGCCAAACAGCCTGGATTGTTGTTCTCTAGGGGAATCTAAGTGTTAAACAGCAACACAAGCCTGGATGATTGCATTCTACCCTCTCTTGACACACCCTGACAGCCTACAACCCGACACACACACATATTCACATATCCACCACCTTAAAATGTATCTTCAAAGCTACTCTACTCCAGTCAGTGATTTAGGTTTGTTTTGCTCCTACTGGCCCTCACAGGCTTCTGCAGCAGAGGCCACAGGGTAGAAAGAGAGAGTAGAATCAGTCAAATTAACAGAAGGAGATGAATTAAATGACACATCAAGATGGCTGACACCTACCAGCACCAGTGTCACACTGGGGTGAACAGCCACAGTGCACAGCTGAAAACAGGTGACTTATTAGGAGTGGAAAGGGAAAAACAAGGTCAAGAGGGAGCAAAAAAACCCCAAAAACAAACAGAGCTGGAGTGGAACAACATGCAAGTTCATCTCCCTCACGGCTTCCATCAAGCACTTTTAGAGAGCTCAGCCTTCGCCTAGAGATGTCAAGCGGAAAGTACACAGCAATTATAAAACCCTATCAGAGCCTGAGAGAGTGGATCCATCACTGAGACACGGAGTCACAGCAGGTCTTCAGAAACACACACACAGGCCTTACTTTTGTTTAGCGGGACTAACAGCCTCCACTACACTGAAATATATGTAAAAACTACAGAGAAGAGAAATTTCACATGCACTGTGGAAGAAGAACACTTGTGGATAAACTGTTTTCATGTTAGTTTGATTCAGATCCCAGAACAATCAAACCAATCTGCTACTCTCACACATGTAGGCTTAAATAAGTATTAATAGATCTCAATAGAAATCCATCAACTAAACACATGTGTCTGCATCTTGTTCACTACTACAGTAAAAATAAAACACAACTCTGCTTCACCCATCTCTAAAGCTTTTTCACTTCATCTCCATCTGAGCAGGGAAAGGTTAGGAGCGGACCCCAGCCAAGGGAACAGATGGGTGTTTTGTACTGTCCATCAGGTCAGGGCTGCGTCAGGAGAGCTGGCATTGCTACTTTCCTCTTTCTCTTTATGCCTCTCTGTCCCCCGTTTACCTTTTTTCTCCCTTTTTACTTTCTTCCGCTCCCTTAGGCAGCACCTTTTGGTCCATCAACACCTCCTCTTCACGTAGAGAGAATCGATAGCACTCAGGTCTGTGAGGTGGAGGAGGCATCGATTGCTCAGTCCCGCAGACTGCCCTTTCTCTGTCTGTTCTGTAAGCTGGAGGGCAGGACATTTTAGGGCAGATTTTTTCATGTCAGATGGAAATTTATCTAATTTTGAACCTCCGGAGATGCAGCGTAGAAATGATACACACTCATTTCTCAATGCTGAACTTATTCACAGGACCCCCCAAGACACTGGTCTCATCACACAACACCCGTCATTCACACTGGATGTTATTTCAATAAGAAAATACTGGAAATTATGGTTTCTCTGAATCTCACGCTGCTAGTAATCATTGGATTGTTCCTGTAATTGCTGAGGTGCAGCTTCAGAGTGAAAAGAAAAATCTGGAACTGTAGAAATGTGAAAGCAGCAGCTTCATTTGGCTGTAATGTAAGGCAGCAGGAAATCAGCAATAACACTGTGGTCAGGAGGAAACTGAGAGAGGTGCTCTTGGTTTAGGAACTAAATGCTATCATCAGACAGTAATTCCTCAGAGAAACCACGCAGGTAATGCAAATGGTTTTAATTTGGGGAGCATGCGCACATGAATGGTATTAAACTTCCCTCTGACTTTCCAAAAGCTGATGAAGTTTGAACACTCAGCTGTCAGTTGTTCCTCAAACCATTTGTCTTTAACCATGTTCTGGTTTTAAACTGTCAATTTGGAGAAGTTTCCTGTTCATTCCCATCTGTGAACAATGCAGGTCTGTTCATGATTTTGTACCAGTAGATGTCGAGATATTTTTCTAAAGAAATTCAACCCTCTAGTGAGGCTGGAGTAAAAGTTAGATGAGCACTAAAGTCTTCAGGATTCATCCTCTGGGCACCATGAATATCTAGAACAAAAGCACTGACCAAGAAAATGTAAGACACATTTGGAGAAATGAAAAGTTGTACTGAATCCATATGATACTTCTGCACTCAGATTCTTTGTAGTGTCAAAGCAGTGTGGTGTAGCATTGGGTGATTCATCCTTTACAGAGTTCGCCCTTTGCTTGGATTCAGTTACAGTGTGCTCCAAATCATACACAGAAACTACTCAAACCTCCTGCAGCATCACCCCTTATATGCTGTCCTTACACCCAGGGTGTTCAACTCAATCACATAATCTGGCCCAATAAAAAAGCTACTTGTATCTCACGCTATGAGTCGTTTGTTGTAAACAGCTCAGCATCTGGCATGTCCTACATAACCACAGGTGACTAAAGAAGCTTCTCTTCGAGACCAAGTGTCTCGAAATTTTGCTCCTTTACATGATGCTCGATGACATGACCCTGGATTACCTCTCATCCTCAAGAGAGATTATTGAAGATCCTGGATGATGATGTTTATGATGAGTGTCTGAAATGATTCATTTGCATAGGCAAATAAAATTACCATCTGATATTGGAGAGGACTTTAAGTCTTTGATTTGTCCCCTCCTGGTCTTTATCATGGGATATGGGAGGTATTTACCTCCCAGTCTCCTGCAGCCTCTAGCATCTGTGAGTCAGACCCTGAACATTCTTGTCTTGATAAAGTGCAGAATTTACAAAATAAATACAAATAAAGAATGCTAAGATGTGATACAGTAGAGATTACATTTCTTGAAAAAAAAAACATCTCATGGTCCTCATGTGAATACAGTGCAGACTACAGAACAGCTCAGTAGAACTGTCGAAGCAGTTTCAGCATGGAGTGTCACTGCCACCTAGTGTACAGAGTCATAACCTTTCCTTCTCAAATCTCCCTATAATGTGATATCAGCACTTAGCAGCAACTTCTATTTTTGTTCTGCATCACTGAGGCACTTTTGTGCGCCTTTCTGTAACCTCTGCATTTACACATTGTCGACTCACTGTGAAGATTAATTACACCCCCCACACACATGCCGCCCTGCTTCCTTTTTTCAGTAAACAAATTAAATTTAATTGTGGAGGGTTTTCTCACTTAGTGAAGGAAATTATGTTTTCAGTCAATACACAGATTGAACCACATGCTCCAGTTTCACTCACTGTAAAACCAGACGTGAAGACCTTTAAGAAAATAAAAGTCCTAATGATGGCAATACAAGCCAAGAAATGTTGTTTAATATAGTCTGTATTGGTCAGACTGTCTACATCTCTTGCTCGTGCTCTAGATGGCGAGGAACACAGATTTGAAGTTACATAGTTTTCTGATTTCCTTTTTAATGCTTAACTGTAATTGTATCCAGTTACATCCACAGCAACAGCTTTATTGCAGAGGACAGAATGGCAGAGGTGGGTAGAGTAGCCAAATATTGTACTCAAGTAAGAGTAGCGTTACTTCACAATTATATTACTTGAGTAGAAGTAAAAAAGTACTTGATCAAAAGACTACTCAAGTACTTTACTTTACTTTACTTTAGTTCATTTGGCAGACGCTTTTATCCAAAGCGACTTACAAGGAGACACAAGCA
>JAUYWH010000002.1:1082746-1096004 GCA_034779795.1 Ctenopoma multispine
AACAAGCTAACAAACATAAGCCTGTCTGTTTGTTAGCTTAAATAGTAAACTGTTTAAGCTAGTTATTAACTATCTGCTAGCTTGTTATCGTAGGCTACACTCCACCTAACTGTCCTAACTTGAGGAAACTTAGCTTTATCATGCACTTTTTCTCCTCTTCCTCCTTTTTCCTCTGCTGCTGAAGGATTTCTCCCTTTTTGCGACACTGTTTTGTCTTCAACTTGCAGTCTGGTTACACATGTTACCAGCAGCTCTGTTTACATCAGACTGTGTTTTTCTACTATAATATACCTCTGATAATATGTCAATCAACACTCACACATGAAATAAACGAAAAATTAATGAAATAATGATTTAATCAGATTAAAGTGGTTTGCTCTTGGGGGCCCCCTAGTGGTGATCGGGGCCCTAAGCAGGTGCTAAGTCTGTAAAGCGGTCCTGCAACATTTAGTAAAGAGGAACCTTGGTCAACAGAGTGCACGTGGCTCAAATCAGAGTGTGTATGATAGCATCCATTATAAAGTCTGTTCAAAGTCTCATTTCAGGTAATTAAAGCCCACTTGTGTGACTTGTTAAAATCCATCATATCATTCTTCTGATATTTTGACCTCTATCAACTTGTGAACCCTCCCAGCTCCTAATAATTCAGTCCACTGGATTCAGCTCAGCACATTGTGTGTTGAGAAACTTCACAAACGGAGTGAGTGTCCCAGCAGGCCTTTTCCACAGCAGGCATTTAGACGTGTTCGAGCAGGAAGAGCAAAGTGTCTCAACAAGCCTTTACAGTGATTCATCAATATCAGGACCATGGAACGCCTGGATGTTAACTCCGCCCACTGTATAACATTGTTCCACCCTGAGGATGACCTCATTAACACTCAGCTCAGCTTTTTGTCTCTTATTTCTTTAAGCTTTAAGAAATTAAAACAAAAGGTCAAAATACAGTAATGGAAATATACTATAAAAAACAGTAGTGGGGCGATGTGTACAAAACCAAATGAACACACACTGTCCATCCATAGACCCACAAAAGAACCCAACACTGTACATTAACTGTGCACAGCACAGCACTTTTCCACAGGATAGTGCTCAACTCAATACACTAATAACCTCCCTAAACCAACTCAACTTACAACAGTGGGTCAGTTTGGTAGGGCTGTCGTCTACAGACCCCCGGCCTGCTGACAGATATTGGTAACTAATTAAATTTGTTTAACACTCCAGGTGTACTTCAACATGAACATGAAATCAATGGGAACCAGGTGACTCCTGGTTCCCATTGGAGTGTTAAACACATTTAATTAGTTACCAATATTTTACACAATGGACTTTGTGCATCATCAATTTTTCCACACAACTATCTGGTATCTCCACACCAAAACAGAAAAAAAGTACCCAGCATGGAACTTGCAGTGTTTTGGCAGAATATTTATATATTTATTATATTCTTCTTAATGATGTGTGACCATGACCATGTGACTCAAGTTTGTAATGACATGTGAACCCCTGGCAGCACGCAATGTCAGCGTAACATAAAAAGTTACACTGTTACAAGTTAACTAAAACTAGACCTTTAAGACATATATTTCAACGGCAATAATAATGATTTACCCCATTTACCACACTGCCAAACTTACAGATTTTACAGATTTTTTTAGTTTTTCACTTGATTTAACTTGAATTCTTACGTAGAGAAGTATGAACGTGATCTGTGCACATGGTGTGCATTGAACTGTCAGACAGTTCATTGTTGACTGACATTCCAGTTTACTGAGCTTCCTCACTGGAATATCTACCCTGCACAGCTCTCATTCTCCTACTCTGTGTGCGCGTGTGAGCGTGAGAGGCATTCTTGAATGGGCCTGTCAGTGACCTCCTTCATCTGGCTGCCACTGCAGCATTCACTGGGACTGACTCATGAGAGTCACACTGTCCCTTTATACCCACACCCTGCACACTGTCTTCTTCACTCGTCCAGTTCAGAGAAGGAGTGACTGGGAGGACAACACGCGCCACAGAAGGAAAGAAGAAAGTTAGGGGGACAATTTTAGGCAGACTAAAGATTGTGTTTTTGTGTGTGTGTGTGTGTGTCCATCGAGTTTGGTTCACGTGAGTATTTGTTGACAGTTGTGTTTCAGCTGTACCAACATGTAACTCTCTGCTAAAACTCTGCTTGTGTTAGCTTGTATCCCAACAGCCCTCCAACACATTCTGCATCTGAGGACATTTTTCTTCAGTACTGCATTGTAGTATAACAGTTTGGTTTATGAGTAATCTCATAATCTTCAGCTGTACTTAGTTTATTTCACTGATGTTAGAATGCTAACCTGTTAAACTGAGATGCTGAATATGAAAATGATTTGAACTGTAACATCACTGTATTTATGTTAGAATGCTGTCAAAGCACCATAACACACAGCAGCACAGCTGTCCTTGTTGTAACAGAACCCATCACCTGCCTTTGTGTGCGGGTTTTACGTTAAGAAGGTAACACTGTGTGTGCGTGTGTGTGTGTGTGTGTGTGTGTGTGTGTGTGTGTGTGTGTAGAAGGCATACTGTGAGGTGTCTGTTAGCAGCAGCTCTGGTGACAGTATCAGGGACATAATGAAGCGTAGGTTGTCTAACTATGGAGGCCCTAAAGTGGTAGTGAGTGGTGATCCATGACAGAGGGCTGACCTCTGTAACCTGCTGCAGTAAGTAGCCCTGAGTGATTCATACCATGATGAACCATCATGAGCTAACGGTTACAATAAGGTGCTGAAGCACAGGTCTGCAGTCATGATTCCAGCTACAGTCTGCCTCAGTTGCCTTCGGCTTATAGGCTAAGGGTGAACCATGGCTGTACTATGAAAACCCACAGTCAGCAGCGATCTACTGAGTGAGTATTTGGGTATTACAGTCGTCTTTGTATTTGTGTCCCACAGACAGAAGGTTTTTGAGCTGAAAGTGTACAACTCTGCAGGAAGTAGTAAAATAGATAAGTGAATTAACCAGAAATGTCGATGAGTATGTGAATGTGCTGCTGACAAAGAATCAGCCACATTGTGTTTCTTTTCCCTTTCCTGTCCTCAGTTAACTAGAGAACACATGTTTATGCCTTATGTGATCTTGTACACCACCCCCACCCCCCGTCTCCATGTCTGAGAAAGGCTTAATGTGTTTCCCGTCTGCATAGAGGTCATTCTGTCACCCACTGAGTGAGATGGAGGAAGCGGTCATTCAGACAGAGTGAGACAGACGTCCTGGAGGATGAGACAGATAAAGGATGAGTCACAGCGGGGGGTGGGGGGTATTAATGGACGAGCATAAGAATGACAGAGACAGAGAGGTGGACGGTTTTGGGAATAGCGTTTGGCAGACATGGAGGCTGTAGGTAAGACATTCATACTTGTATCAGTGTAATGAAGTGCTGTGATTTACAGACATTCTTATGCGGTTATTTCATCCATTATCACAGCGTCAGCATTAAGTCTTCACTTTGTCTTTCTCTTGTATCTTCTGCGTGACTTCTGTCACACGCTGGCTGTTCTGGCACTGTCATGCTTTTTGAATTGGACTTAAATCCAACTACAGGTCATGGGAATGGGCTCTAAACTTGGATTTCCAAAACTCTATAGTGAAGGTTTTGTGATTTTTATATTCATAGTCATCTCATCAGATCTTAGTTTTTCCACTGTTCTGTGAAATCTTACAGATCGGCTTATTCCCCATCAAATATATAATACATATTATATATATAATATATAAGCAAATATATGTATGAAATCAGTGGTCACCACAATAGATCATCCAATGCACTTGTTTTGCTTTTTTGCCCTTCCTAGTGCAACCCTCCAAAATGTGCCAGGTTTAGGACTGGCTTGTGCGACCTTAGCAATTGGTGTATATTTTTGGTCAGCTGAGGGGTTTGGTGTTTTGCCCAGGAACGCTTGAACATATAGCCAATAATCTAAGGAAATTAATTTCATATTTGGCATTTTCAAGGTCAGCAGTGGATTGGTCCTGCAGCAGTGTGAGGGGGGAACACAGTCATTGTATGGACACCAGGAGTAGTCTCACTACAGTGCCTAAAAGATCTGACCCATTGATGACTGCTTTATTAAAACATGTTTAAGATCAAGACTATGACCATGTTATTATAATAATAAGAATAATGACAATCAGCTCTGGTGTGTGTGTTGGTGTGTGTGTAGTCAGTGTCATCACCATGTGCACACTGTGAAGGATCAGAGAGAGTTCAGGAGGCTGATAGTTAAAGTCCACTAATAAATTAAAGATTTGAATTAGATTTGATAATAAAATGCATCAGGTTTGGTCACTCACACTAATGCAGAAAACGTTACTAGAGATGAAACAAAGAAAATGTAATTACAATTATAATAACCAAAAGTATCACAGTTATCAGTATTATCACGCTATTAACTGGTATTAAACGTTTTGAACATGTTCAAATGGTACTAGTACACATTAATCAGTGGTACGTATTAATAATAATTCTAATAATAGAAATATACTCCCTCACATACACACTTAGTATTTGGATTTTTTAAAAACGGGGTATTTAAACCTTTTAAACAACAAAATTGCAGGTTACACTAACATCATATGCCTGTACCTCATTAAATGAAGCTACCAGCTATAAGAAAACTAATGATTTATGGAATCAATGAGTACAACTAACTTTGCATGACAACTGTGTTGTAAATTGATCCTGGATTCTATTTTACCCTTCAGCAGGGGAGTTTTTCAAAGCACAGTAACTGACCCAAGATGTGATGTCTGAGTTACAAATGTTTAATGGTAATGATAACCCCTGAAAATTATATTTTGGTTTACCGTGAAACCAGTTAGCGTTTCATCCTTAGTCAGTACTTATGCCTACTGAAACCCAAAGCAGTCAGTTCAACAGTTTTGACAGTGTATGATCCAGTTGGTTCTTAACACATACATACAGTATGTATGCTAAACTACCACCTGCCCTCTGCATTCCCCAAAATGACAACACTGTGCCATATCCAACTCTCTGTAAAAGTTAGTAACTGGTTAGCTGTACAGCAACCTGCTGATCAAACATCTGTTTTAACAAGTAACACCAAGGTCGCTTATAGAGATTTTAGGGATATTTTCGTTTTTGTTTGCATTACACATTTACCTACTTACATTTACACACCTAATCTGCATCTAAGCCCAGGGTAACACATATTCAGTCCACGTGAGCTGTATCTTCACTGCTCTGACTGAGAAGATCTGATCCAGCAATCCTGGTACTTCTGTACGACTAAGCTTTTGAGTATTGGTTTAAGGGCTAATGGAAGATTATTATAGGCACATATACATACAATGATGACATGAATGTTCTGTCTGTGTCCTCTCCAACCTTTGCGCATACTGAACTGTTTGTTTTCGTGCTTAGCACTTCAGTGAGTGGGTTGACTAAACTGTTTACTCCAAATGTTCTGAAACCTGTCAAAAGTCAGTGTAACCAAAATAGAAACAACCTTTATCCTGTTGCCATGTCTTTATTTATGTTGGCAGTGAAGGTCTAGTTTCTCATTTCAGTGGTTTTCATACTATTGCCCTTCCTGCTTGGTAGCATGGGGGCGGAAGCCACGTCACCTTCGACTGACAAAGGTCATTCTTTACACTTACGAACATCACATGGCTTAGCTAAAGATCCAAAAACACCATCATCACATATCCAGATAACATACCAGGAAAATGCACCTGGGAGTTTACTGATGATGCCTTTCTTCGTCTGCTGATTTTACATAAATTGCAGAGCACCTTTAATTACAAAGTATTTTTGTCCTTTTTTCCTTCTTCATCAGTTTGTCCAATGGGCGGTAGAACCAGCAGGTTGTTTGGTACATTGGCCCAGTCCCTCAACAGCGTCCCCTTGGCCCAACCAGATCTGTACCCAGAGGAGAGCTCAGATCAAGACCTGGACCTGTCCGAGTTAAACCTGGACCAACTGCTCAGAGAGTGTGAGGAGGTTCTGCAGAGGCGTCCGGCCCGTCCAAGTCGGGACCTAGTCTATCCCAGTGGCACGGCATCCCGCCACCACAAGCACAACCCTTCCATACGGGTCATGCAGTGGAATATACTTGCACAAGGTAGAAATCTGTGGACAAGCCTTAAAACTGTGCATCTGTAAGAAACCTCAGATATAGAAACTTTATATTTGTATTACTTTTTTATAATTTAAAATGCCTTATAAAGGAGTGTGGCTCTAGGTAACAGCAAATGTGCCATTTTATTCAGACAGTCATGATCCTCAGAGGTTGAATCACACAGACTTTTCCCTTAGTGCTACCATGAGGTGGACATTTGAGAATTAAAGTAAAAAGTCTAGACAGCTATTGGATAGATGGATAATACGTTTGGTTTAGACATTCCTGTTCCCCTCGGGATGAACTAGACTGACTTTGGTGATTGCTTAATGTTTTATTTAGCATCATCAGTAAAACACCTAACAGATCTGTCTCCTTGTTTCCAGCTCTTGGTGAGGGGAAGGATGGCTTTATCCGCTGTCCACTGGATGCCCTCAACTGGCAAGAAAGGAAGTATTTGATCCTAGAGGAGATCCTCACATATCGCCCTGACATAGTATGTCTGCAGGAAGTGGACCACTACTATGATACTTTCCAGCCAATAATGGCCAGCCTGGGTTACCATGGCAGCTTTCTCCCCAAACCCTGGTCTCCCTGTCTGGATGTAGAGCAGAATAACGGCCCTGATGGCTGTGCTCTGTTTTTCCGCCGTTTACGTTTCTCCCTCAATGGTTCAGCTCACCTACGGCTGTCAGCCATGATGCTCCCCACCAACCAGGTTGCCATTGTCCAGACGCTGAAGTGCCGGGTAACTGGTCGACAGCTGTGTGTGGCAGTCACCCATCTGAAAGCTCGTAGTGGCTGGGAGAGGCTGCGGAGTGCGCAGGGTGCCGACCTGCTGCAGAGTTTACGCAGCATAACATCCCTGGGTGTCGGCCGGAGCCAAGTGGCATCAGCCACTGTCCCGTTAGTAGTGTGTGGCGACTTTAACGCAGAGCCCTCAGAGGATGTGTACAGGCGCTTCAGCTCTTCCTCCCTTGGCCTGAGGTCAGCATACAAACTGCTTAGCTCTGACAGACAGACAGAACCACCCTATACCACGTGGAAGATCCGCCCCTCTGGAGAGAGCTGCAGTACACTGGACTATATCTGGTATACTCATGATGCTTTGAGTGTGGACTGCCTGTTGGACATTCCCACGGAAGAGCAAATTGGGCCAGATCGCCTGCCTTCCTACCACTACCCCTCTGACCATTTATCACTGCTCTGTGACATTAGCTTCAGGGAGGAACCACATAGGTTGATGTAGGCCTGAGGAGGAATGCTTATCCAGAAACAGTTGTCAACTTAGTGTGAGCGGTGAGGGGTGTGTCACAAGCACACATGTGCCACTTCTTGTAATATTTAAAAGAAATTAATGTAGACGCTTTAACATCATCTGCTCCAGTGTTTTTAACGCTTTAGCAAATAGTGTAGTTTCTTGACCGTTTTACTTCAGCTGAAACGGCAGCTAAGAGCTTCATCTACTAAAGTTTGATACTGGAAATAAACTACAGCTATTTATTTTTTCTTATATGCACCTAAGATTATTCTAACTTAATTTTATTAAATTATTCTTTATACTTTCAACTATCAGTTGGTTCTAACACAATCAACTTTTCCTTCAGTGTCTTCAAATAAATTATTTAGCATTGATGCTGGTTCTTTCATGTGACATTACTGAACATGAAAAATGATACCTTATAAAATAAAGGATAAACAAAACTGATCGTCTCCCGTTTGAATTTGTGCGTTTGTGTGTGGTTGGGAGAAACATGAAGCCTCATGCTGGTTTTATAGCAGCTATACATCAGTATGGAGACGTAATCCACTGACTACAGACAGAGATCATACAGCCATAAGTGGACATGCACTATCACGGACTCTGGTTTGTCTACACACCCTGTCGTTACTGTTTAAGGGATTCAGATGGTAGGCAAAGGATTAGTCAGATGATGAGCATGTCTTAGGGTTCTCACTGATTTTTAAAACATCTTAAATTAGAATTTTAAAATTTGGGGTAGTAAAAAGTTTTTTTTTTTTACTTATGAGATGTCTTAAAATTTACACTGTAGCATAAACTTATACATGTAGTTATTAAATGTTTATAGTATAGTTAATTAATTCAATTACTAAGTTTTTTGTGGATTTGTGTTGCGTTTGTGTGACTTGCATTCACAAGCCATTGCTCACACCTTCACAAACCACAAATGAAAATAAGTAGTACAGGAAAGAAGAAAGCTGCAAAATGGGGATATTTGGCTCCAGGATGAAAGCTAGCGGCAATTCTGAAAACAGCATTTCCTCCATGCTTCATCTTCACAGGTGAACTCTGCAGTCACAATGATTGTGGACATGTTGTGTTACTGATGTTAATGATTAGTGAAGGCACGTCATTATGATGCACACACTATGTAAACATAAGACTAAGCAGAAACACTGAAAATGAGACTAGTCTGAACTGTATTCATGTTTTTGAGGTTTTCTCTCTTTTTGTGTTAGATGTCATAGAATTGATGAGTTTCCTTCTAATAATAATTAGAAGAAAACTCAATCAATTCTACATATAGTTATATTCTGTAAGGTATTAAACCTTAAACGACTTCTGATTTGGTGCTACATAAATAAACTTAATTGAGTAAATTATGGTTACACATGCAGCACCTGTAATGTAAATTGTGCTGTGGAAATGGTTTGATTTTTATCTTTGTTTGGGTCTCTTTGATCCTGGTTCTGTTAATGACTCATCAGACCAGAGAATCTTTGTCCTCATGTTTTTTTAAACACTGTCACATTGTCTCAATCACTTTGTCACTGTAGGTTACTGATTACAGACTGAGTTTATCCACAGAGGGTGACGTGAGGTCTTCTCACCAGTGGCAGCACAGCGCCCCTCTTCTTCATAAAGCCACAAAAAAAGTTTTCACAGCTGAATAAAAAAACTTCAGACAGCTTTCATTCACATTTGTCTTTTTTATAATACAGGTTTCAGTAAAATCTACTTCAATACACTGAATACAAGAAAGAAAATAGTATATTATACTTCAAATGTGGAGCACACCATTTAACTGTATTCTCTGGATGCACACTCCCTTTTGGTGACAGTAAAAAAAGATGCTAAGTGTTGGCAGAATGGGGCAGTGCTGTGGAGTAACAAGACTGCAACAGAGGAGGAAACAAAGATGAATTCATACTACGTGTGTACTGATACATACCCAAGTATCAAAAGATGCTTTTTACATTTACAACAAAGTCTCGTCTCATTTTTTTATATTAGGTTTGATTACAAAAACAAGTTTTTGTTATTTACAATCTAAGGCAGCCCACGTCTTCTAAACTCTGCAAGACCTCTGTGTGTGTGTGTGTGTGTGTGTGTGTGAGTGTGAGTGTGAGTGTGTACACAACAGTCCCTTTAATCCTCTGGAGCTTCAGCAGCTCCATAGTGAAAGCAGGCATCTCCATGGAGACCAACATTAGGCTGACATTCCAAGCCAATTAGAGAGCTCTGTTGTTAGTTGTGGGAGGTGTGGGATGTGTCCTGCACTTCCTCAGCAGTGTCCACAGTCACTTCCTGTACCTCCCTCCCCACACCCTCGTGTGGTCCGTCACTCAGGGCGGAGTTCTCAGGATGACAGGGTTTCAGCTGATGCTGCTGGTGAGCTGGAGGGAGGCAGAACATCTGCTGCTGCCTCTGATTGTGCTGCTTCGGGCTGACTGGAGGGCTTCAGGGCTTGGGAGGGGGCTTTGGGTGGGACGGGATGCGCCTGGCTCACCTGGACAGAGAGCTGGGGCAACGGCTGGGCCACAGCTGCAGGTTTGGCCAGGATGAGGTGCGGCGCCGAACGGCCTGCCGTTAACTGGACTGTATGAGCGGCAGCCGCTGCTGTGGTCTTAGTGATGGCCTGCGCCAGGTGTGTAGTTACTGGCTTGGCCTGGATGAGCTGCGTGACCTGGCCCGACGGGTTGGCCTGCATGAGCGTGGCCAGCTGGTTGGCTGGAATGGTGATGATGGTAATCTTCTCTCCTGCTTTAGAACCTGCAGGCAGTACAGTGGGTAAGGCCTGGATCACCAGTTTGGGGGGAGCACCAGCAGAGGCGTTGGCCATCGTTACAGGGACTCCTGTGGTGGTGGTGAGGATAGGGGACGAGTTTAATGTGACCTGACCAAGTGAGTTAGTCATGACCACTGGCATGGCTCGGATGGGCCTGCAGGAGACAACACAAGAGGGAGAAGACATTACAACTGAACGTTACCCGAGACTATTACTGTCACTTCACTGCCAAACTAGAACAGACTTCTCAGACCTAGCGGCTGCATTGCTGGGGATGACAGTGACGTAGGTCTGCTGTGGTTGGACGGCAGCAGGGGAGCTAGTGCCCAGGCTGATGGGGCCCTGCTGGTGAGCCAGGTGATGGCCAGGCACCACACCCTCGCCGTCCTCCACCTCCTCGCCTTCGTCGTCGTCGATCACCCGAATATTCTTCGGCATGTCTTTAAACTGGTAGGCCAGACGCTGGCCCTCCACCTTTGCCAGGATTCCACGTTGGTAGTAATACCTACACACACAGGAAACATGAGAGCTGCGTTGTTACATGGAGACACACTTTGTTCAGGACGGTCAGGTTTGTGTATGTGTGTGTGTGTGTGTGTGTGCGTGCATGTGAACAGATGGGACTGACCTCAGGGCTCGGCCCATGGTCTCGTAGTTCATGTCGGGCTTGTTCTTGTGTTTTCCCCACAGTCGGGACACAGCCTTGGAGTCGACCAGTTTGAAGATACCCTTTTCTCTCTGCATCCACTTGATGTAGCGGGGACAGGTGGTTTTATCCTGCAGCAGGTCCAGCAGAAACTCCCACAGGTAGGTGGTGTTGCCTGAAGGACACAGCACAGCAGCGTGACAACCTGAAGCCACAAATCCCAGAGTAAACCTGACAGTGATGTAGAGTGTAGCTGTTACAGACCTTTGCCCTCTCTCTGCCTCTTCTTTATCCCCAGGTCAAAGGAGCCATTGGAAGCAGGCTGGTGTGTCTTGGGCTTACGTCCACCTGCACTCAACACACACAATCGGGTTATCATAATACTGAAAGACGATCCCAGATAAGTTTTTACAAATTCCACATGTATGAACAACAGGTTGTCATTGTTCTCCACATTATCTGATGTGTGTGAATCTTTTCAAACATGCTTAATATTGCTGTTAGCTTTATCTGACATACTTCTTACATTATTAAGACATATATTGGTTTCAGGAATCATCCAGATTCAATAATTTGCACACTTGACTGATATTGGATTAAACAGAAATGGATCAAACTGTCGATTAATGGGCTACTGATTGTAGAGTTATGGGCAAAAATGGCAAATGTATGTATGTACAATGCATTTCAAATTAGAGGGTTAAAAACAAAAACATAAAATAAAGGGGTCTGAATACTTCCTGAAGCAGCTTTAACTACATCTGAGAATGGTAACATGTCTTCAGTTTCAATTACGGAGGCTGCTAGTTCAAGTTTTCCTCTGTGAGCTCTTTAAAACAGGGTCCTGTAGTGGAACAGCTTTGTGTTTCTCACTGCCGTCTGTAGTGACACTGACCTCCTCTCTTCTTCTTGACAGCAGGCTCACAATCAGGAGGGATGGGGAAGGACTCCTCCTCTATGGGTCCACACTCTGTAGACACCTCCACCACTGTCTCCATCATTACATCCTCTGCTGGGGCCAAACAAATGCACAACATTCACAGTTGTCCTATTCTGTTTTGTACAACCCAGTCTCACATTAAATATCAGCACTAATGTCATGTTCACAGGAAGACCAGTGGTGTCTGCAGACATGAATCTCTCTGTAACCCACAGGAAGTGCTGGACATGTGTTTACCTGTGTTGCGTTCACTGTGCAGTCCTCCAGGAGACTCCATGTGGAGAAGAGCTTCAGCTGCTTCAAAGGTCTTGTCAAAACACACCATGTCGTGACCTGACATCTCCACTGTAGGAGGAGACAGACAAAACTCAGTCAGCACACAGACTTCTGCGAACAGCACATGCTCATGGTGAAGACGTATCAAATAACAACACAGCGTTCCCAAATGTGGTGAGAAACAGCTGCAATCACAACAGAACAGAGCTGCAACTATTTTGAAAGGCAGACTTCCTTGTTTGTGCTTTCTAGTGGCAGTCTGTTCCTCCCTTCCTGCTTCCTGTCATCTGCTCTCAACTGTTGGATGTTGTTGCTGCCAGAAGAGGGCAGCACACACACGCACACACAGTGCTTCTCTAACGCTGCTTCTCTAACAGTGTACACCAGGGTAAAGGTCTGTGCAAATTTCACCTAGATCTAGATTTAAGCGTACAATAACAGGCTAAACAAAAGAAACAAAGCTGATATCACACTTTAAGATCATTTACATTTAGCAAAATGAACAGGATTCAGCCTCACCGGTCTCAGCAACCTCTGTGACCACCTCCTGCTCCTCTGCCACATCCTGCATCAGGTACGTCTCGTCATCGTAGACCAGCACCTGGGCCGAATAGCACTCCTCCACCTGGGCGCTGGGCACTTCCTCTACGATGACAGCCGGGCAGCCCTCCTCCTGTAGCACCACACCCTCCTCCTCTTCCACATCTTCCTCTACCTCCTCGCTGCCCTCCACAATCACTGCCTCAACCTCCTGCTGGACCACTTCTTCCTCCTCCTCCTCCTCCTCAGTGGGAAGCTGCTCACACTGAACAGTTTGAAAAGATACAGACAAGTGAGTAAAATGTTATCAGAAAGAAAGAAAGGATAAAGAAAGTGCAGACCTTGCTGTAAGGAACATACACAAATACTAATTACTGCCTTATGAATGATAGTAATAGCTGTTGACCACTCCTTGCAGCAGGTCTTACAGAAAACTCTCCCTTTCTCGCCAGTCTTTATATCCTGGTTGTGTTTTTCACACAGATAATTGACTCATCCACAGAGAAGAAACTATAACACAGTACCAGGGATAAACACGTCAGACATAAACAAGTAACACTAACCATTGGGGATGTCACAAGAACCAACACGTACAAAGTCAAAAAATATATGACAGTACTCAGTACTCATGACAGTAAAATGTGCAGCTGCTGGCCCTACCAACCTGCCTAGTGTTTTGTCTGCTGCTTGTTGTTGTTGTTGTCTTTGATTTGCC